>WAAG01089181.1:215078-271743 GCA_013390105.1 Tichodroma muraria
AAACTTAAAAAAGTTGGGGACAATTACAAAAATGTTGCTTAGCAGCAGCCAGCCTCTGACCAGTTCTTTCAGTAATGGCATTAAAAAAACAACCTGATTAATAGCTCCAGACATTGTGCTAGGCAGAAACCTTTCCCCAGTGGTAACAGCTCCCTTGCACCTTCCTGCTGCTCCTTCACTGTCCACTGAGAAAGGCCAGGTGTCCTTTGGTGCATCTGTTGGCATAATGACCTTTTTCACCACACTGAAAGACAAGAGAGACAGGAATTATTGCAGAGTTCCAGCTTTTTCCTCCTAGCTGCCTTTATTAAGGCACCCAGAGACTGCTGTCATTTGGAAGCTTTTCCACACGTGGAAGATGCAGCATTTAGCAGGTGAAGTGAAACAGGGTGTCAGGAGGGACAGGATTTATGGGCTGCTATCACTCCTTGGAGCAAAAGCTGCTCCTATGCTGGGAGTAACCTGATGCCATGTTATTCTAAGGCATTTCAAAGGAGAGAAACCTCAGCATACAAAGAGGATTTCAGCACTTGAGGCTTCTCAGACTACTCCATCTGAGATGCACCATATCCACGGGGACTCTCATTATCTCTATTAATAAACAGAGAAAAGCACCTCTGAACTTGAGAAAGTCAGAGATTCATGACTTTGCATCTTAAAGCTACTCAAACACAGAGAAATGCCAGTATCTGGTGCAACAGCCTTCTCCAGATCTGTAATTTACTTGCAGATAAAATAGGCACCTATTAAAGGTTTTCAGTGAAATGGATTCAGCTATTGAATATCCCTGTCCAATTACAGTGATTTTCACCCAAACAAGCACCTAAGGCTCAGAGCTGACATGTAAAATGTTGTAACTGTCAGGGCTAAAGGGACAGGAAGATTCTTTGTCCTCTTCTAGTGACTGGGGCTTTTGTGGAAAAATAAGGAGACGGAAAACTGATGGCATCCAAATTTTCCTGGTGCTTCTCAGTGAGCAACCAAGGTGAACAACCCATTCCTTGATTTGAAAACCCATTCCTTGGTTCGACACTACAGGGGGCATTTGCAGCTCAAATATTAAGCAAGCTCTGCAAACCTAATTTCTGTTACTTTCAATGACCTTCCAGGAAACAGGGGAGAAGAGAATCTACACCCACCAGTGTAAGCAAATGGGCTTATGAGACAAAAAATTACTGTTAACTCTTATTTTGAAATGTGCAGCTTGGCAGTCTCCTTTCAGTCTTTGGTGCAGGATTTTCCTGTTTCTTATCAGACAGCAAAGTCCTACAGAATTTGTCATTGTGGACATCCTGGACAGCAAGTCCAGGACTGGCAAGGCAGCGACCTCAGAACTCAAGCTAATTCCCACAGCTGTGGCCAGGCACCACACAAGGTCTACTGAGCAGAGCTCAGAATTCATGAACCTTTTTACACTGTGAAAAAGCCTTTTGCTTTCCCTCCTCAGCCCTCCCCTCTGCATTACCTTGTAGCAGGTGACCTGCTCCAATGGCCGGGGTCCTCTGTTCCCACTGTTGTTATTTTGGGATTGCATGACTCCAATGACTTGGGGTGTCCTCTGTTGGGTAGGAGAAGAGTTCTGACTCGTTAAGTGCATCCAGGACAAAGATCTTTGTGGTTGTTGTTTTGTTAAGAAGGGAAAAGAGCACCCCATATGTCAAATGATCAATTTTCCTCCAAATCTGTGTGTGGGTGCTCTACCAGCTGGAGCACCAGAGAGAAGAAATCAAGCACTGAGCCTTACAAAGCCCAGTGATCCTGTTTTTCTCTGGAAAGCAGATTTGGAGAGTAGGTTTAGGCTGCTAAAATACCATTGCCATCACGGAGGGATGTCACCCTGATTACAAAACCTGGCAGACTGCTGCACAACCACATATGATGTGCTTCTGTGTAGCGTGGGAGTGTTCTGATTTCCATGTGAAGCTGGAACAATTGTGGGGTTTCATCACTATAATGGCACTCAGGGTTGCTCACTGCTTAATTCTCCCTTCCAGATCCAAGAGCCTGGGTGCCCAGTTTTGACCACTTGACAACCTATTCTATTTTAAAGCACTGTGGGAGAGGTTTGAGGGTGGCTGTGTGGGGAGGCAGGGGATCTGGGTACCTTTTGCTGTGTTTGTGTTGGCTGAGGCAGTGGTGGTTGCTCTGTGGTTCCCATTGGCAGTTCAAACCGAGGGCTGGTTTAGATGGAAACAAGAAAATTGATTCTCAAATCATATGCCAACATTTTATCATCAGCTCAATCAAGTAACTCCAAACAACAAAACATTCAGCCAGTTAAATCTGGCTCATAGGAAACAGACCTCCCCCTTCCCACTTCTCTTTACATATGTGTAGCATATCTCTCTGCCTTCTGGAATAGAAATCCATGTGATTCTGCTGCACTGATGGCACCTAATCACCATGCCTGTCTTACTGGGAACTCCCTGGAGAGGGCCTGCCCCATATCACAGACTGGTTTGGGTTGCAAGGGATCTCAAAGCTCATACAGTTCCAATCCCCTGCCACAGGCAAGAACACTTTGTGCTATCCCAGGTTGCTCCAAATGACCTTGGACACTTTCAGGGATGAAGCCACATCTTCTCTTTGCACAAAGGAACCTGTGCCAGGGCCTCCCCACCCTCACAGGGAAGAATTTTTTTTCTAATGCCTAATCTAAACGTACTCACTCACAGTTTGAAACCATTCCCCCTTGTCCTGTCACTCCATGCTCTTGTAAATACTTTCTCAATCCCCAAATCAGTAAAAATTTGGCCCAACTGAACACTGGCAAATCTCCAAACCATTGGGAAGCACGGGAGCATCCTCATTTGACATGTACCATACCACAAGGGAAACACAATGCTGCAGGGCAGGCCTGGAGCATACTCACTGCATGAATTTACAGGCAGGCCCCTCTGGACAGAATCCTACCAGGTAATTCACACAAATGACTCTCCGAGTGTGCCGATGTCTGCAGAGGGGACCTGCAACACAAAGCTCAGCAGTTCACATTCCATACATCCATATCCCAGCAGATCCCAGCAGATCATGCAAAGATGGAAGAGCAACACTCCACCCTTGATCTCCAGCCACAGGAACAGCAACTGTGGGAGGCACATACCGTGTTTACAGAAGCCTCTGTCATACCAGGGACAGTCTTTGATCTTCGACTCCGGGTCAATGTGCAAGAATGGACATTCCTTGTTACTGCATTCCCCTGTACCAAAGGCAAACACACTTCTCAGTCAATTGTGCAGGTTTGAGATTTAAATGACTCTCAAAACATTACCTGGATCATGAAGCTCCCACAGAGCTGTTACCAACATCTGTAAAGCACAACAGTCTCACTGCCTGCCTTAACCTCCATGAAGAGTTAAGAGTTAACTCCATGGTTAACTCCATGAAGAGCTCCAAGGATTCACCCCGGTGAGCCAGGTTCTACCAAACTGGATTATTTCTGTTTTTAAAAACAACAGGGGAGCTAAATTTGAAAGAGCAGTCATGGTCCTTCAAACAATCCCAAACATTTAGTGCACCAGAAGTGTGGAGAAACTACAAATTGCACACTAACCTCAATCCAAGGAAACCTACAAGACTGTAAGTTTCTGGCACTAAGTTGCCTCATTATGTCCAGATCTCCAGAGCTGGAAAGCCAGTGCACAAAAGTTTTGCACCCCCATGCCCTCTGCTGCTCATCAGCTCCCCAAAATCAGAGTCATGCAAAGACCAGCTGCTCAGCCTACTCATCTCATAAAAAAGAGACCTTAAGGCAAAAAAAGCAGTAAAACCAGCAGTTTCCCCCTCTTCCTGCAAGTGACAAGCAGTCAAGTGAAGACACCTACAACACATCAGAAATTTATGTGGATAATAAGGTGAAGCAGATCTGGAAAAACGTCAATCTAGTATCAGACACACAAGAATGAAATGCTCTGAAGGATTTTCTTCAGACTCCCACACCTGCAAGGAAGGCTAGGCAGGAGCTACCTACCAAATTTGGAGTAGAAGTAACACTCAGGCATCTTGGTCATGTCATACTCGTGCAGGAACTCGCACTGGTCTCCCTTTTTGCACAGTCCTCGTAGCCAGTGTTTACAAACAACTGTCTTTTCCCCACTGATGTGCCTGAATGGGCACATGCCTCCTGTGGAAGGATGGGTGGGGCAAGGAGAAGGGAAAAAAGAACAATTAAAACATGTCATGCAGGGCAACAGAAACCCCTCTGCAAGAGGGGTTTCAGAAGACAGCACCTATGACTTCAGCCTTAAGTGATAACAGCAAAACAGAGAGTTCCCAAACAGCCCTGTGCTACCCTCTAATGAGCTTCACAACAAAGTCTCCAGCTCTTAATCCTGGCCACTACAAACCACAGCAGCTAAGAGGCAGATCCACAGCAAAGTCTGCTTGTGGTGAGTTCAAACCTTCCCTTAACAGTAGCTTTGCTTATTCCCTTCCCATCTTCCTTAAAAAAATACCATTATTTCCCAATTGCTGCAGATATTCCAACATCCTTCAGTTTTCTTCTCTATCTAGGTTATCTCGTCAGCTTTACAGAACAAGAGCACCATAAACAGTGCTGGGAAATCTGTTTTCACCCCCCTACTGTGTGAGAATAAGTGCCTTTTCCAGTATTCCACACAACTTGCCTTTTCCACATGCCGCCTTTAAAAAAAACTCACAGACAGCTGCGCCCGATTCTGTAGAGAACAAGGAAACATTATTTATTTTAACAAAGCTTCATAGCAACTTTCACAATATTTCCTGCCCTAGAAAAAAAACCTGAGCTCCAGCACCAAGAAGAAAGTAACATTTTGGTTTGGGGAATTTACTTCCCTGCAGAAGTTCCTTGTTAAAGCCTGGCACTCAAAAATATCTGTTTTCTTCTTGAGGGACACCAAGGGGAATCTGCAGAGATTTGGAGGTGCTTGTTTTGCTTTTCAGCTATTTAAGTTCTCGACTGGGTTCTCTTCTGCTGTTAAATCAGTCATATCACAGAATATCCTGAGTTGGATGGGACCCCCAAGGATCATCAAAGTCCAACTCCTGAACCCTATATTTGTAGTCATGGCATTAAAAGTCTTATATTTCTTTACCAGAACTGCCTGAAACAACCACTAGCATGCTATCCTTTGCTGATCCTCATGAAGAGGAACATTCAAGGGAGTTAAACACAAGTTTAGCAACCCAGCCAGAAAAATTCAGCAAACTACAAGTCTCCTCAGTCTGTGTTAGACTGAAGGAAAAGATTTAGAAAATCAGCCACGGATATACCTAAATATCACTCTTGCCACCAAAATGCCTCATTTATCAAAAGGAATGAAAAAGGAAGTATAAAGTACTGTGCAGGAGAGTGATGCTTATTCACAGTAACATCTCAACTTTAATTTTCCAGCCTGACTGGCAGTAAATACGGATTTTACTAAGTAGAAAACATCTGGGTTATGACAGAAACCTCACGGGGAAAGTGAAGTTGGGCGAATCTATGGACAGGACTTGAGGAAGACGCTCAGATTCCCTGGAAGCCTCCCAGCTCTGCCCAGCCCACCCTTCTCGGCCCATGGCCCCGGCCCGAGCACCCCGCGGAAGAGAGAGCCCACACGCACTGTCCATGCCAGGGAAGGGGAGCGGCTGTGCCCCCAGCTGCTGCTCCACGGCCAGCTCCAGGTCGAACGTGATGTGGTCCACGCTGGCGATGAGCTCTTGCATGGTGGCAGCTGGGGGCCGCCGGCAACGGGAAGGTAGGGGCGGAATGGTGGCGGTGTTGGTGGCGGCGGGCGNCCCGGCGGGCAGCGCGCGCGCACCCGCCAATCAGAGGCCGCCGGGGACACGCCCCTTCCGTGCGCGCAGGCGCCGCGGGTCAGGGGCGGGGCGAGGGGGGCAGGATCCGGGTTCCGCTCCCGGGTTCCGCTCCCGGTCCTGTTCCCGCTCCGCAGCCGCTCGCTTCCGGGGACAGCGGGCACATCATGGGCTCCCTGCGGCTCCTCGTTCCCCGATGGTGCCGCTACGCCTCTCCCACTCTGCTGCCGGCGCGGAGCGCAGCCTCTGGGGTTGGATCCGGGAAGGCGCCGCTCCTGTCCCGGCCCCCATGCCAGGGCCCGCTGCCGGGCTGGAGAACGTGCAGCTCCTCCCAGGCCTCCTGCAAACTGCCCGGCAGCGACCCGAGGGAGATTAGTGCTGGCAGCTCCGCTGACGCTGCCGAGGAGCAGAAGGATGATGATGATGATGATGATGATGATGATGAAGGTGTGGAGTTCGGGACGCTGTCTGATAAATTTTCCTCTAGAAAATATTACCACAAAACCACAGCGCGCTTTCGGGATTTAAAACTTAAAGAAGAAGGAGAAGAAGAACCAGAAGGAAGACCTCGACGTGGCCCTAAGAACACTCCATACTGGTACTTCCTACAGTGCAAGGCCCTCATCAAAGAGGACAAGGTTTGAGCCCAGCTCTTCTCTTGTTTTTATAGCACTGATGAAAGATGCATCTCTGACCAGTCTCTATCATTTGGTATCTTTACAGAAAAAATGAAAATAAGAATTCCTTGTAGCATCGTAATAAAACAGTTTGGGTTGGAAGAGACCTTAAAGATCATCAGTCCCACCCCCTGCCATGGGCAAGGACACCTTCCACTATTCCAGGCTGCTCCAAGCCCTGTCCACCCTGACCTTGGACACTTCCAGGGGTCCAGGGGCAGCCACAGCTTCTCTGGGCACCCTGTGATAATGCCTTGCTTCCCTCACAGTAAAGGTTTTCTTCCCAATTCCTAACCTAAATCTCTGTCAGCTTAAAGCTATCCCCCCATCCTGTTACCACACGCCCTCATCCAAAGACCCTCTCCAGCCTTCTTGTGAGGAACCCCACACTTTATAGGACTCGCACTACAATTGGCCTACAGCTGAATATATTAGTATCTGTTGTAGTTGGTTCTCTTGCTGCCTCATGATGGATTTTTCTCATCCTAGTAGCTGGCAGAGGCTCTGGAGCTGTTTGAGGTGCAGATGCTGAAAGAGGAGCGTGTCCAGCCAGAAGAAGGCAACTACACCGTTCTCATTGGCGGCTGTGGCAGGGTTGGCTACGTGAAAAAGGCATTCAGGCTCTACAATGATGTAGGTTTAACTTCTTCCTCAAAGCATTTTCTAAGCTTAAAGCATTTCTAGCATTCGGTCACGTTACTTTGTCTCCAAAATGCCTTTGTGTTAGTGTTGGCACCTTCTTGGCCTGAAACTCTTGCAAACAAGTTAAAACATTCAAGCTGTCCTTTTGCAAAAAGGCCAGTTCAAATCCTTCTTCTCTTCCTTTAGATGAAAAAACGAGGGTTAATCCCCACAGAGGCCACTTACACAGCCCTGTTCAACGCCTGTGCTGAGTCTCCGTGGAAGGACTCGGGGCTGCAGAGCGCCCTGAAACTGCGGCAGCAGCTGCAGAGCAAAAACGAGGAGCTGAACCTCATCACCTACCATGCCCTGCTGAAGGTCTGTGCCCTCTGCTCAGACCTCAGGATGTGCTTGGATGTACTCAAGGTAAATAGGTTGCTTTTCTCCTATTAAACCTGTGCTGTGGTTAGAGCTCTTGGAAGTTGTCATTTTGCATCGGGTATTAATTTCATTTCTAGCAGAAATAATTACAGTTCATGTGTTTATATTTCATTGATCCTTATTGTGATACAGTGAAATTGTATCAAACTCTAAGCGTAATTACATAAAAGGAGGCAGCTTTGGCTTTAAAACTGGCTGGGTGTGTCCAAAACTTGTTACATCTATCCCCAGAAGATGACAGCGGTATTTGAGCTTCATCACACAGGGTAGCCGGGAAGTTTAATGCTCCCTCTGCTCTTTTCAGGAGATTGTGCAGAAGGGCCATGTCCTCACAGCTGAGACCTTCAGCTTCCTTCTCATGAGCTGCATAAAAGACAGCGAGAATGGCTTCCGATTTGCCTTGCAGGTTTGTCCTCGTGTTCTGAGAGGGGGGAAAGTGCTGCTGCATTCAGCAACTCAGTAACTCATCACCTGAACAGGTGGAGAGCAGAGGGGTGGTGAAATGGGAGGAGTTCAGCTGCTCCTTGCCCAAGTTCTGAAAACCAGACTTTGCTCAGGACATCTCGAACGCTGGTAAATAACCCTGGATCATCTCACAGGGCTCTCCAGCTTGAGGTCACTGTCCTTGTAAATTCACTCCTTCTCACACAGATCCCATTAACAGATGTACTTACAGGCTGCTAGAGATGCTCCTGTTATTTAATATCCATCTTCCCCCCTCTTCAGGTTTGGCAACAAATGAATAAGCTGGGAATAAAGGCTGACAGCCACACCTACAACCTGATGCTGCGTGCGGCCAGAGACTGTGGAATTGGCAATCCAGCTGTGGCCACTAAACTCCTGCTCAGTCCCCCTGAGAACTCACCTCAGCCAAAGCTGCCACCTGGCAGGCAGAAGGAAAAGGTGAAAAACCAGAGGAAGAAGGGGTCAGAGAGTGCTGCTGTCCAGCTGGATGTGGAAGCTATGGAAAAGCAATTATTTCAGGAGAGTTCATTGCAGCCCGAGGAAGGGATCCAGCAACAAAATAAAGATGTGGCTCGGGCTGAAGCAGAACCAGCTGCTCCTGACAGCCCCAGCATCACTCACAGCGGGGCTGGAGCCTTGATGAGGAGAGCCCAGAGTGAGATGGAACAGGAACTGCCACACCCAAGCAAGAAGCTGCCTTTCTGCAACCTGCCCAACTTGTTGGATTCCAGGATGGTTGACACAGCCGTGGTTTCCCTGGGGACAGTGGCCACACCATCCCATAGACTGGCTCTGATGGGGGGTGTGGAGGGATTCTTGAGCAAAATGAAAGAGGACAATGCAGAGCCCAACATTAAAACATTCACTTTACTGGCTGAGCTGGTGGAACCCCAAAGCCCCTCAGAGTCCTCTTTGCTGGCACTGCTGGATGATCATAAAGTAAAAGTAGATGTGACCTTCTTTAACACTCTAATGAGGAAGAGAAGTAAACAGGGAGACCTGAAGGGAGCAAAGGTGAGAGAAAAACCTCAGAACCAGCCCCATCACCACCTCCTTGTCTCAGGCCTCTCTTTTGCTGAGACCCATTTCTCACAGTAGAACTGTCCACAGTAGAAACTAGGATCTCACACCATTTCCCACAAGGCGGTGCTTAGGTTAATTCCTAAGTATTCATGGATTCTGTTCTAGCACGTCCAGCTCCCTGTCTGGAAAGCTACAGTAAGAATTTTTGGGAAGTGATGCCAATACTTGTATCTTGCAGAGTGTGCTGCCAGCTCTGGTGAAGAGGGGACTGTCACCTAACCTCCAGACGTTTTGTAACTTGGCAATTGCCTGCCACAAACAGCAGGATGGACTGCAGCTGCTCTCAGATTTGAAGGTAATCAAAGAAAAATACTCTGCTGCTTGTGGTCTGAGCTGCAGGAAGAGGCAAAATGAAGTGCTAATGCTTTTAAAAGACCTGCTGAGGTTTTTGTGGCGAGTGGTTTTGTTCTCTTCCCAAAAACATAGAGCTCCAGAGTAGCTGGAGCTCAGGTGGTCTGTCCTGCACCTGTGCTGGCACTGCACAAACTGCTTCACAGGTCCCGTGATGAGAGCTGTGCTCCTTGTATAAAAAGTGCCTCTGCCTTTTCCTTCTGCAAGTCCTGCACTAGTCAGCAGAGAAACTTGTTTAACTGCAGCATTTGTTCTTTCCAGAGGTCTGGAATAACTCCCAACAAGTACATCTACAGCACCCTCATTGCTGCTGCTGTGAGGCAGCTGGATTACAGTTACCTCACGGAGATCCTGCGGGACATGAGGAATAACCAGGTGCCTCCCAATGAAGTGATCATCCGGCAGCTGGAGTTCGCAGCACGGTACCCTCCCAAATTTGACAGGGTAAGGAGCCAGGACTGAACAGGCTGTGAAGGCATCACAACACCAAAGGAGGGGAATCATAAATACGATGATTTAATGTCTGCATGAGTGTCCTTTGGGTTTGTCTGGTCTGGCTGATGATTACCTGATCGCTGTTTCTTCGGTAGCGTCTTGCAGCTCCTGCAGGCTGGTTCTGAAGTGAGCTCTCATTGAATAGAAACTTGTTCTGTTGGTTTTCTCTTTGCAGTACAAGTACAAAAACCCATACCTGGAGAAGATTGATGGCTTTCGTGGCTACTACTACCGGTGGTTAAAAGTTATGGCTGGAGAGGAGACCCCCCACCCCTGGGCCAAGTACAGGACAGCAAAGCCTGGGGGGCAGGACAGGGAGGCAGAGGCTGTGCAGGGAAAGGGAACAGGATGTTGAAGTTTCAAGTTTTTCCAGCACAAGGAAGATGCATGACTTGCTTCTTTAAACTGCTTTGTAGTAAAGCTGCTCTGTGTATCCCCAACCCCCAGTTCTTGCAATAGTTACATAATAAACTATTTCCTTTTGTTTTAAGGAGGAGCAAATACATTTTCAGTGAATTTCCTTCAATTGCCACGGATTAGATGGGCTGTAGTTTAGCAAACCCTGTGCAAAACAAGGAAGAAGCAAAATCAGATTTAACAGGGGTTTAGCTTAGTGCTGGTTTTGTCTGTGTCCTATCATTTTGCATGTGACCTCTAAGTCAGACTGTTGGCATTCCTGAAGGGATCTGTGCATTAATTCCAGGTTACAAACCTCAGCAGAGAATTCCAGTGAAAAACAACTTCCATCTGCATGTGGTCAGGGAAGAACTCAGACTGGACATTTGGGAACTGTATTTCCTTTCTACACAGCCTTTTAAACAGATTTAGTTGAGAAAAAAACCTAGAGCAGCTCACAATGTGCAGGGCAACCTTCAAGCACCCAGAACACATCCAACAGGAGAAGAGGGGCACAGGAATGTTTCACCAGAAGATCACACCACTCTCTCAGGAAGGCAAGCTTTATTTTAAAATAAATGGCTACACAAAACCCTACTCCAAAGCACCCCCCCATTTATGCACGATCCAGGTGATCATGCTGCTGCTTTAATTGTTACACAGAAATATCCCATCACAGAAAGCAGCTGTAATTGCACTCATGGTCCATCGAGGAGGAGGATGTCCCTCAGAGTTCAAAAACAAGTTTGATGGCAAAAGTCTTCACCCAGAGCAGCCTCTGCATCCACAGTGAGTGCACTCAATGATTCTGCCCTGAAAAACAAACAGGAGGAGGGTGTTATAGCCAAGCCACAGCCAGAGCAGCAGGCTTAGACCTCGAGCCTGAGAATGGCTCTGTGTGGGAAGGGTTTCCACAGTTTGGTGTTATTTCCCATACTTTTAACAACCTTAAATGAATGCCAAAGCTGACAGTAACTTTAGCATCAAGTGGACACCAATTCCACCAGCAAAGGCAGAGGAAATTACCAGGAAGAACAGCACTACACCCCCTGCTGTCCCTGACCTGGAAGAAGTCAGAACAGCTACTGCAGAGTAGAGGAACAAGCTGGACCCTTACCACTTCCAGCTTGCTTTTGGGGACCCTGCAGATGCAGTTGGTGCCAAAGTTGGTGTCCCGAGTCTGGATGCAGCGCAGGCAGCAGAGGTTCTCATAGCCCTGCTTCTTCCACTTGGCAATCAGGTTTTTGTCAGCGTAGCCCTCCTTGATGCAGTACTCATAGAGCTCTGGGGAGGAGCAGACACTGTCACAAGTCTCACTATCAGGGGTTACCAGCTGTAGTAAACAGCAGGTAAAGCCAAGCAGCTGCCAAGCCTTCCCTCCATCCTCCTTCCCCAGAAACCTGATCCCACCAACTCCCAGTTCAGTGGAATCCACAGGTGAACACCTCACTCGCTCCAGTTTTCCCCTGCCCCAGGTAAAGCCCCTGCCCTCCTCACCTCTGCTGATTGCTTTCCTCTTGTAGAAGAGATCAAAGATGTAACGTGTTTTCTGGTGGTGGATCCTGAAGATGGGCCAGAGGGACTCCACTTTTCTCTTCCCTTCATGCGGCTCCGTCTCCGCTGCGAGGGAACGCAAACACCAGGTGACCAAGTGCTTCCCTCAATCACTTTGCAACGAACAGTTCCAAGAACGTTCCTAGCTTTAATATGTGACAGGGATAAGACTGAGATTTATGGGAGGAGACTCAAATGAGAACACCTGACCAGGAACAGCTCCTTTAGGATACAAAACCAATGGTAGTGAGATGACACAACCCAGACTGGGATTGTGGGTGACTTCATGCCCATAGCAACTACATGGACAAGAACTACCAGTTCCTCCACACACCCATGAGCTTCATCCCTAACCCAACTTTGTAACTTTTGTAACCAAAGCTCTGTGCTCCATAACCCCAAAATTAGGGACCAGCATGGCCCAGGATCAACCTACAGCACCACTGGAGGTACAGCCACAAAAAAGGTCCACCTGTATTCATGAAGCAGCTCTTGTGAGTTTGTTTTGGGGTCCCATGCTTGAGAACACCCTCTCACCTTCTCTCATCTTCTGATCCAGCTCATCCAGTGTGGGCTCGATCAGCTCCCAGCCATCCGGGGGAGGCTTCCTGCTCCTCTTCACTTTGGGCATTGCCTCGGGAACGAGAGGGCCAACAGGCGAGGGGAACTGCCAACACTCCCGGAATCACTGGGAAAAACGAAAGGAAAACAGCTGTCAGATATATTCATCCTAAATTTCTTGTGCTCCCTTCCCGTTTTCCACTTCAAGGATAAAAACGAGCTTTACAGAGCTCGTGAAAGAGGTGAAAGATCTGTGACTGCTGCACGGTAAGTCAGTTTTTCTCCCCAGCAAAGCGCGCCAGCCACTCCTCCGAGGTGACAGCTCCGGTCAGGTCCAGTGATACAGAGGGCGCCCGGCCCGGCCCCGACAGCCCCACAGCGGAACCCGGGGCGAGGGGAAACCGAGGGGAACAGCGGCGGGGTGAGGGAAAGCCGCAAGCCCTGGTTCCGCTTGCTGTCCTGGCCCCGATCCCGATCCCGGTCCCGCTCACCGCCCGCTCCCGTCGCGCCGCCGCCGTCACCCGGGGGCCTCTCGCAGCCGCGCCGCCCGTGGCCCCGCCCCTGGGCTGCCCTNGAGAGAGGAGGGCGCTGCGGGGGTGTGTGGGCCGCCCCACAGGGCGCGGGCAGGGCTCGTGTTCGCCCCCGGCTGTAAAGATGCCGCGGCGGCTCCGTTCTCCCCGTTCTCCCCGCTCTCCCCGGCCTTGGCGGAGCCTGCGGGGGTCCCTTTCCCCCTTTCCGGCGGTCCCCGCGCTGTCCCCGTGGCTGTGCTCGGGCTCTGGGGGGGTCTCGGGTTCTCTTTCCCCCCTCCCCGTTCTCGGGGCTCCGAGGGTGCCTCGTCCCCCGAGAGACGGCGCGTTCGCCGCGCTCCCCGCAGAGCCGGGGCCCGTTCTGTGCCCCCCAAGGTGTCGCGGCAGCGCAGCAGCCCCTGGGGGTGTCCGGGCCTCCGTGGGGCCGGGCTGGGTTCCATGTGCTCCCGCTGGAACGGGAACCGCGGCCGGTTCCCCTGGGACGGGGCGTGGGGCTCAGGGAGCCCGGGGATGGGGGGACAGCCCCTCCGCGGTGAGCGGCCCGGGGGCTCCGCGCGGCCCGGAGGGGGGCCCGCCCCGGGGGGTTCGGGGGCTCCAAGCGCGGCTGCTTTGATGTGGCTCCGGCAGCGCCGCGTTTTGGGTGTTCCGGAGCGGGCACCGACTTGCTCCTCGTGTGATTCAGGAGCGGGAATGAGGCACTGCCGGGCTGTCACGGCTCAGCAGGATCCACCCAGAACCTTCTCCACACGCACCATCTGCATAATTGGCTCTTGCGAACCCCGGTCACACACGTTTAAAACCAGCCCTCCTCATTCCTCTTCCCTGCAGTTTGCTCTGCTTTATTTCATCAGCGTTCCCCAGCCTTTATCACCGGATTGATTCCTTGCTAAGATTTTATTTAACCACTTCATTTTGGGTCCATTTGCACAGTGATAGGAGATGGGGCTGAAGCTTTCATGCGTTTTTTGTGAAGGCAAAGAACCGTGGTGGTTCTTTGGGGAAAAAAAACATTTTTCACATTTAAATGCCCTGTAGCTTCAGGATTTCCTGTTCTTTATTTCATTGTACAGATTTAGATGTTTGGTTCAAACCTCTTGCTTTTTGGAAGAGGGGTCTTTGATGTTTTCCCCCGAGCCAGTGGGAGCTGTTGGATTGTTGGCAGTAGAGTGGATTTTGGCACTCACTGTTAATATAGAAGGGAAGAGCATTAACAAGCTACTAATAAATTTTTTCACAGGATTATTTCTGATTAATTTCCTTCTTTTTTCCCCGTAACACTTTGATTTTAAAAAGCAGATATTCCATCAGTATCATTCCATTCTCTTTCATCTGACCTCCTTAATTAGCTGTTTAAGGCTGAAGTCAGATGTGTTTGAACGTGGGCCTGCCTGGGCACCGCTGGGCTTTGCTGCAGGTGAAAGCTGCAGGTGATTCTGTTTTTAAAGGGCTTCACAGAGGTGGAAAAGAAGTCCCTTTTTTCAGGTGGGGAGACTGAAGCACAGAGGTTGGTGGCAGGTGTCGGACCAGCTCCCCATGTCTGATGTGAGATTTGATCTCCCTGCACTGTGCTGAGCTCCATGGGCTTCATTCTTCCATTTGCTTCTTTTTAGGCTTTTAATGTAAAATAGTTCCTCTTTAGTTGCTTCTCCCCCTTATCACCACTGTTTATTTGTGGTAACCAGCAGTTTGTGTTCCTTGGTCCTGAGCCCAGTGTGGAATTCTGGAGCAGCTGGGTGAGGAGCCTGGCCCTGGCCGGGCTGGGAGCACAGTTTGGTTTTTTGGGGGTTGGTGTGCCACAGATGTCACCGTTGTTCCATTTGGGGTGATCTCATGTGCTGGGCAGTGAGGCAGTGTCTCCCCAGGAGCATTCCCATGGCAGATCTGCTTCCAGAGAGTGTCGGTGTTCCCACGTGGGGTGGCTGGGAACAGACAAACAGAAAACACCTGTCTGGCTGCACCAAAGCTTTTGGTTGTGTCCAGGGTTTGAGAGCCCGTGAGCTTCCCTGGCTGAATCCAGGGAGAAGGATTTGGTCTCTGCACTTCCCCATTTCTTTTGGAATAATAGCTCAGGAGTTTCTGTAAAGCTTCACAGTGGGATTTTGGGACAGAACTAAGGCATTGTGAGAGTTTTCTGTGCTGAGCCAGGGGAATTGGTCAGAAAATGTTGGATCTCCAAGGCTCCCAGTGCCTCCCAGTCCAACAGCACACAGTGAGAGAGCAGTGGCAGATCTCCCATGGATCCCACACAGTGCCAAGGAGGGAGGGATGATCCCTCATCCTTCCCATCACTGCAAGGGTCCCATTGTCCTCAGCAGGTGAAGTGGGGAGGATGAGAGAAGTCCCAGCGTTGCCTGCTCCTTCCATGGGACTTCCAGGACTCCTGCAGTGGCAGAGAGCTGCCTTGCCAGAGTTGTTTGCTTTTTGCCAGTCTCCCTCACTCAAGGCTGTGGATTGGTTTTATCCAACTTGCTTCCCAATTCTTTGGGCTGGTAGAACATAACCAGAGCAGTGACTGGAAGGGGGCATTAATGGCTTCAGCAGTTCATTAATCAACAGAATTTGGAACATGGGGCAGTGCCAGCCACAGTGATTCCCCTTCTTGGTTCCTAGAGCTTGTTTTTATTTTTCTTCATAAAGCAGTAAAACATGGAAGCTCCTTTTAGTTCTTCTTCAGCTGCCATTGTACCCAAAGCTTTTGTCCAATTACCTTCCTATTTTCTCCTGGCACAGTGGAAGGGGTTAAGGAGCCAAGCTTGTTGGAATGTTGGTTGTAACCACAGGAACACAGATTCCTCCTGTGCAGGAAACTGGGTTCTGCTGTGGGACTGAGCATCCCTTGCCAGCCTGGGAAGGGAATTGGAGGGGCCACGAGCACAGGCAGGGAAGGGAGATATCAATAATCCCAGTTCTCTGTTCATCTCACCTAAAAATCTTGGAGCATTTCACCAAGTTCAGTGGGGGGTTTTGTTGTTTAGGGTCTATCAGAGGAGCTATTTTGGTTTGTCCTATCCACGCCTAAAATCCAGAGAGTGCTGCAGGAGGAACAGACCTTTCTGGAAGTTACCACTAAACCATTTGTTATTTTTATTATTTTGTGCAGGTAGAAAAGGAGGCCACAAAGGCCGAGCAAGGCAGTACACGAGTCCTGAGGAGATTGATGCCCAGCTCCAAGCAGAAAAGCAAAAGGCAAGGGTATGTGTTTGCTCTTTTGTGTGCTTTCTGTCCTAATTCCTGCCTTAGCCAGCCTGGTTATTCACTGTTCAGGAGCAGTGGCAGCTTAGCCAAGTGCTGCAGGTCATTCCAGCAGTGTGGATCCCGAAGATCTCCAGCTGGGGAGACTCCAGGGTGTCACCCAGTCTGGTTCCTGAGGCCTGGGAGACCACCCAGGGCAGCATTTGAAGGTTAAAGGATGGGGGAGCTGATTACACAGCAGCTCTGGAGATCTTTCCTCCCCATATTTCATCATTCCAGTCTCCAGTGTGAGCTCATTTGTTCTGCAGCTTGACTTTGGAGAACAAGGGCCACATCTCAACATGTTATTGTATGTTGAAATTACTGTATTTGCCCTCTTTCTGTTGTAGATTTATGGACCAAACTCCTTTGACTTCTTCCTGGACACATGATTTTCTTGCTTGCCTCTGCTTTGTAGGGAGAGATAACAGAGTTTTCTGGTGTGGGCCTCTTTTGGGTGTGTTTCTGTGCCCCAACATTGGTCTGTAAAGGCTCCCCCACTTCCACCATGACCTGACTGCTGTCATAAAAGCCTTGGCTGCTTTTTGGGGCTCTTGCTTTCTTTATTCCCAATTATCACAGCTCTGGTGACACTCTAGGATTTTTCTGTGACTTTCTGAAAGTGCTGCCTCAGCCCAAATACACAATTCCAGCTGAGGCCTCAGCACTGACCACTGGGGGATAATTACACCCCTGTTGGAAATCCTGGTGAATACCTCTGAGATGACTCTCTCAAGCAGTTCTGAGCCATAATGTTGAGTCCTTTTTAATGTTTTGCCCAGATGGAACTCAAGATGATTGTTTGGTTTGCTGCTTAGCCATATACTCCAGCTTTGTGTTGGATTTTTTCTTCCAAAGCATAACTCCTCTTGTTTAGTTTCTGATTCCACCTTCTTGGCTTCATGCCATATTTCCAAATTCTGAAACCACTTATGAGTCTCATCCTGTTTTCCAAAATAATTCCAACTCCTACCAGTGTGATGTCATTCACAAACTGTGTAAGTGTTCTCTGTTTCCATGTTGTTAATAAAAATACTGACTGGAAATGGAACAGAAAAGCAGGACCCACTTGAAATGTGTCTTATTTCACAGCAAACCAGAGAACTGCTCTTTGAGAATGATTTATTTTTTGTGATAATCCATATCACATAGTGATGGTTACATCTAACACTGATTTATTAAGGAAAGCTTAAAAAACCCACACACAATTAACAAAATTACTCCTCTTAACTGTTCCTTGCTCATCCACTTTGCTGGTTGCTTGATGAGAGATGTTGGTAGTGTAAAACAAGCTGTTCACACCCATACTGGTTCTTCTTATGATTCAGAAATTAATTCCCAGGCTTCTGACTGCTGGAAGCTGTGCTAAAAAGGCTGTAATTCCTTGGATAATAATGTTCTGGTTGATGGTTGTCAGTTCTCTCCTCTAGGTGTTTTTATTTGTCCACACCCAGCTCTAAACTGCATCCATGTAGTTTCCAGTCTCTGATGTATGCACTGGAAACCCAGGCCAAAATTCTTCTGGAGAGCTTTCATTTTTGTTTGGAGGTGATGCAGTTGCTGAGGAGGAGCTCTCATTGTGTGCCCCTTGGTGGCACAAGGCCACGTCAGGAACACCAGAGCTCAGAGCTCTCTCTTCCCTCCAAAATCTCATTTAAGAGCTGGGTTTGGAATTTTTAGTGACATGCATTTCCTCTAATTTCCTCTGATTTTGTAGGAAGAGGAGGAGCAAGAAGAAGGAGGTGAAGGAGCAACAGGGGACCCTAAAAAGGAGAAGAAATCTTTAGATTCAGATGAGAGTGATGAAGATGATGAGGATTATCAGGTACTGCATTCTCAGGGCACTTAATGCACCAAATACTTGGGCAAGGGGGGGAGATGCACACTCTGGATTCTGAGCAGAGCTACCTAGAGTGCATTTTTTATGGAACTACTTTCAGAAGCCAAAAAACACTTGACAGCATTTTGCCCTCAGAATTAAAACTTCTGAATATTTACAAATTAAATACAAACGCATCAAGATTTTTAAAAGGCTGAAGGTGCCTTGATTCATAAGTGGGTTTACTGGCTAGTAGTAAAATCTTGCCTTGTGCTTTTGGGGTGCTTTTCAGTGTGTTTGGGGAGCTCTGGTACAACCAGAGCTGGGTGTGAAACTCCTCAACCTCCCTCTTGTTCTTGACCCGCAGCAAAAGCGCAAGGGAGTGGAGGGGTTGATAGACATAGAGAACCCCAACCGTGTCATTCAGACAACCAAAAAAGTCACTCAGCTGGACCTGGATGGGCCCAAGGAGCTCTCACGACGAGAGAGGTGAGTCTTCCCTGCTTCACCCCTGGAATTTCAGCCTTGCTGCTGGCAGGGGCTTGATGCAGGGAGGTGATTCCCCTGCTTCAGTGTTTCTGGGAGGCTCTTAAAAGTGTGTTGCTGCCTAAAGCAGGAACTGAGCAGCAGCAAACTGGGCTCACTGTGCTTCAAAATGTGGTTCCTCAGTTCACAGGAGTTGTCTGTCCTTTGGGAGCAGCTGTGGCTGTCCTGGAGTCAGTTAGCCTGCCCTGGTGCTCTGAGAGAAAGGGATTTAGACCATTCCTTTCCTAAGGTTTTATGCCAAAAATCAGACCTAACTGAAACCCTGAACTCATACTGCTGTGAAAGGGATTTAGGCCATTTCTTTCCTGAACTTTTATGCCAAAAATCGGAACTGAAATCCATTAACCAGAAGTCACCTTGTATCCACTTTAATCTCACTGCAGAATGTGCCCTGGTGACAGGTAGCAGTTTCCCAGATTCCAGATGTTGTGGTGAAATTTTTATCTGGGCAGATGAATAACCTGAAAACCAAAGTTTAATCTTCTAGTTTCAATTTACAATGGTGAGGTTTGGAAGGGAAGGTTTAATCTTTTTTATTTGGGATAGATTGCTTCAGCAGAAAGACACCTTTGGGGGTAAGGCCGGGAAAAACATGTCACAGTTCTTGTGGTGTGGGGCTAATTCATTTGACCTCCTTGTGTGTCTGTGCCCTTACTTAGCTGAAGGAAGGTGGAAATAATCTCTCACCTCACTCCTGCTCAAACCCTGCAAATAGACAGGACCTGTGCTTGAAAACTGGTGTGAAGGACCCCCAGTTTTGGGGTTTTTCCTGGTTGGAAAGCCCCACTCTGCCTGTTCCCATGGGCTTGCCTGGATACTCTGGTGACTGGTGTGTTTCCTTTGGGCAGAGAGGAAATAGAGAAGCAAAAAGCAAAAGAAAGATACATGAAAATGCACCTAGCTGGGAAAACAGAGCAAGCCAAGGCAGACCTTGCCCGATTAGCCATCATTCGGAAGCAAAGGGAAGAAGCTGCCAGAAAGAAAGAAGAAGAAAGAAAAGGTTAGAGAATAATTAATCATATTCTCCTACCTCTGCATGCCATGGCTGTAGTGCCAAGAGGCACACATCCCTCATCTGAGCCTGTGTGGTGTTGCTGAGTGTTGTCAACTCCCTCAGCAAAGCCAGGCTCAGCTGTTTCCTTCTCATAAAGTTCTTGCTTTATAAACAAGAACTTGAACACCAGAACAGAGAGAGAGGAGAGAATTGCCCTTGATATCCATCTTGTCCCCTACCTCCCAGGCAATGCTGGCTCTAGTTTGGGGGTTTAGCAGGCTCTTTGTACTGGGTGATTTATCTGCTTTGCATGTGGGGATCTGAGCTGCCCAGGGAGTTCACAGCACTCCTTCCCTTCCTGGCCTTTCCCTGGGAGGTACAAACCAGAAGTCTGAACACGGCTTCTTGGTGGCTTCCACAGAGAAATTTGGGCATCAGGGTGATTTGCGGACACCTGGAGAGAGGCCAGGGATAGAAGGGAACATACAAGGGGAGCTGTGCCTGTTACCTCTGAGAAACTGGTGGGAAGGGTGAGATTTTTTTCAACTGGCAGGATTCTGATCCCCGGGGCTGCCAATCCACCTCCAGTCCCTGAACTGCTCCATGAAATGATGAAACTCTGTTGTTTTCCTCCCCAGCAAAAGACGAAGCGGCCATGGCAGGTAAAAGACTGCAGTCACTATCCCTTAACAAGTAAGCACAGGCCATGCAAGAGGAGGAAACGCCAGGGAACTGTGCCTGGTCCTGCTGGGAGCTCTGCCGTGCCGCCTTCCACCGATGCCACGCAGGGCATCCTGCAGCATTGACCTCACCTCCACCTCCAAGAGACACTGACGATGTGTTTGTCCTCATCCTGGCACAGATTTCCATTTGGGGTTAGGGGCAGCTGCTCTCTGCAGTGCAGAGCTGTGCTGGACAGCAATTCCCTGTAACAGTTCGGAAACATGAATGTTTTTGCTGTTTTTAGGATCAAGAACTCGTAGACGGTGGGAGGGGGGCAGGGTGGGAGGGAACTGTGTGGGAGGGGAGGTGCTTCAAATACTAGATTGCAAGAAAATAGATTGTGGGGTCGTTTTGGGGTGGGGCATGGGGTGGGGAACTGACTCGGTTTGAAATCCCAAAGGATAATGTATCTGAGGAATCCAGTTGGCAAAGAGCCCATCAAATTTTGCTGCAGGGCGTTGCAGTATAAGCTGGGAGCCTGACTTCATGGACATCTGGAGTGCCATTCCTTCCCGGATTCATCCCTCCTTTCTTGCAGCCAGTCTCCCCTTTTCCCTCCTCTTCATTTTCTTTTTCTCCTCCTTATTAGGGATAGTGCCAGTTTTTAACCACATCATCCTTTGTTTAAAGGAGAAAAACAAACAACATTTATTGTGTCAGATCCAGATGGAAAAGGAAAAAACAAAAAGGAAAAAAAAAAAAACAACAAAAACTTGATCAAGTTTAAAAACCACCCAGAGAACTTGTATATTTGGCTGATTAAACTGTAAGTTATCAGAACTGCTGTGGCCTCGTGTGTGTGTGTGAAGGGCACAGCTGGGGGGTCCTGGGGGAGGCACAGCTGCAGTTGGGGGCTGCTTGTTGTGGTGTGGAGTTTGGCTCTGGGTTCAGGAGCTCCATCAGCACACAGCCTGGAGGGAGGGAAAAAGCTTTTCCTGCTGGTTCTGATGGATGTCTTGCACAATCTGTTTACCACAGTGGAGGAAACAATTACCCTCAGGCCAGTGTCTGGCCTAGTCCCCTGTCAGAAGGGCAGTCACCGCTCTGTCACCTCCTCTGATGTCTCTGCAGGAGAGATGCTCCAGCCTGCTGTGCCCCAGGGGGTCTGGGAGTCCTGCTGCCAGCCTGGGCAGGGACACCAGTGCTTCCCAAAGGCTGGAGGAGATCCAGCCCCAGGACTTGCAGCACTGGAAGTCACTGGGAGAGGGGTTGCAGCTGTGGAGATGAAGGGTGATAAATGGGATTTGTTCCGTGTCACCCTGGCCGTGCCTGGCTGCAGGGATTTGGGCACAAGGGTGTGACACAGGACTGTGCCCCAGGGAACGTCACCGTGAGCTGCTGGCTCAAACCACAGCTCAGACCAAGCCAAGGTCTGGGATAGGAAATTATCCTCAGGGAGCTGTGGAAGATGAGCAAATGCTGGCAGGAGAGGTGCCTGTGCTGTCAGCTCCAGGAGGGAGGAACTGCTGTGATGGGGACAGCCTGACCTGGGAAGTTTGGGTGATCATTGGAGCATAAGGAGGTGGATGGGGCAGGACAGGGGGAGTTTTTGGGCTGATGCCTGAGATGGAGCGGGACAGGAGCCACAGGGGAGAGGGTTGAGGCTTCTGAACACATGGAAACGGGTGGAAAAATCTCTGATAACTGAAGGCTGGAGCAGAACTCAAATGTCACTCACTCTGCCAGCCAGTGCTCCCTTCCCAGGCCATGGGAAGGGGCAGGATTAGTTGGGCAGCCCAAGGTCTCTAAGCTGGCCCAGGTTTGGGAATTGCCCACCTGACAGGATTTTATCAGGGAACTCAGAGAACTGGAAAGCTGTGCTCCCTGGCCACTTCCATCCTCCGCCCTCCCTTTTTCCTAACACCAATCCTGTTTTGAAATGGTGCTGAAGCAGGGAACGGAAAAGTGACATTCCCATTATCCCCACAATCCCAATTCCCCCCAGCACTGGTGGCAGAAAGGATGTGACCACCCGTGGTGAGATGTGGCACGGCACTGTGAGCCGCCCTGATCACACCTGTGTTTGCACTAACGTGTTCAAAAAAGTGCAAAAAACCACGTTTTGATTTATCCAGGAAAATCCTTTATTTGCTATTTCTCCAAGCAATGTATGACCAGCATCGGGAAGAATGGTAAGAAAAATGGTTTTCTTTGTCTGGAAACAGCCACCAGGGCTGGCTGCCAGCGGGGACAGGCACTGGTGGCATTGTGGCAGGGTCGTGTGGCACGGGAGGGATGTGGCAGAGGGCAGCAGGCAGGGGGCAGAGCAGGGGAAGCCGGGATCTCATTCCCGGCTGGCTCCTTCATTTGATCTTGAGATCCTTCAGCGCCGACTCCAGGCTCTGAAATGAAACAGGAGGGTGCTCATCAGCTCTTTGCTTCCCAAAGAAACTGGAGGGGGTCGGGGAGCTGAGGGGGGGGAACGGGGAAGGAAGATGGTCCAACGCTGGGTACTCCCAGCCACGGGGATTCCTTACCTTGACATCCCAGATGCTCATGCCCCCGTCCATGCCCGTGGTACAGAACTGGGAGCACTTGTCCTTCCCGCCCGTCAGCACTGAGATCTGGCTGTGGGTGCACGGAGGGAGCAGGACTCAGCCCCAGTGCTGAGCCCTGGGAGCTGCCTGGCAGCCAGGGGAGGGAGTCTTCCCTCCCTTCCTTCCCAGGGGACCCTTCATCTCCCCCACCAGTGCAGGGAGGCACTGGGGATAGACAGGGATGCTTGGGGATACTTAGGGATGTTTCAAGGATGCTCCAGGACCATCCCAGCTTTTGAGGCGAGACCTCTCTATCTCCCCTTCCCATGTACAAGGATGCTCTGGGGATACCCAGGGATGCTTGGGAATACCCTGGGAAACTCAGGGATACCCAGGGCTGTCGCAGCTCCTGGTGCTGGAGCCTCAGTCTCCCCCACCCACTTGCAGGGATGCTCAGGGACATCCTGGGGAGCTCCAAGGATGCTCCAGGGCTGTCCCACCTCCTGGGCTGGACAGCAGCACACGCAGGGGATGCTCAGGGATCATCACCCCCAAGCAGCCCCGGAGGTGACCCCAAGCCCGTCCCTCCTTTCCCTCACCCCAGCCCACACCTGATGCTGTTCTTGTGCAGGGTGTCCAGGGTGGCGTTGGCCGTGTCCGAGCTCGCTTTCTTGTCCAGGTTCTGGAAGCGCTCGCGGGCGGTGAGGCCGCGCTGGGAGCTCTGCTTGGGGACGTCCAGCTTCCCCCCGAAGCTCAGGGTGCCCTGGCTCTCCTCGTAGGTGAACAGCATGGGGCAGCAGTCGTGGCCCTGGGGAGCAAACCTGGCCCGCTCAGCGCCCTCGGCCGGCTCCAGCTGCGGCCCCAGCCCGTGTCCCCGCCCGGACTCACCGCGGCCACCAGGCTGTTCTCGGTGATGAAGGTGACAGCGAGCAGGGGCAGGGTCTCGGTGCACAGGGAGGCAACGCTGCGAGGTGTGAACAACGAGCTGAGCCTCAGCCTCAGTGCTGAGACTGGCACAGCTCATCACACGGGTGGAACCCACAAGGGGAGACACCGCCTGCTCCACCCCTGGTGATCTGGGGATGTTCCAGGGGTGTCCCAGGTCCTGGGGCTGAGCCCTCTGTGTCCCACACCCATGCACAGGGATGCTCAGGGCTGCTCCAGGGTTATCCCAGCTCCTGAGGCTGAACCCCTCTACCTCCCCCATGCAAGTACAGAGATGCTCAGGGGATACTCACAGATGTTCAGAGGTGCTCCAGGCATGCTCTAGGGCTAGCCCAGCTCCTGAGGATGAGCCCTTCCATCTCCCCCACGCATGTGCAGGGATACTCTGGGATTGCTCTTGGCCCAAGCCAACCCAGGTATCTCCATCCCCGTGTTGGTTTGGGGGTCAACCCCTGCTGCCACCCCCAGCACAGCCTCCCCTCGCCCTCCCAAGCCCTCTCCTGTCCCCAGCCCTGCTTACGCCATCTTCTTGCCAGCGTCGGCGAGGCACAGGGTGCTGTCATGGCTCACCCAGGCCACACGGGAGCCGCTGGCCGAGAAGCAGATGCTGTGCACCCACCCACAGCTGCTGCTCGACTCGAACATCAGCTCTCCAAAGGGCATCTTGGAGCCCCAGGGCGTGGGGCTGGGCCGCTCCTCCACCTCCTTGATGTAGGCTGAGAAGATCCTGAGAGGGGGAGAGCCTTGACATGTGTCCCTGGATGCAGGACCTGTGACACCTTCATCCCTGCCCCTTTCCTCAATTGTGTGACTCAGTTTCCCTGGCAGAGCCTGTGGGGTGCCCCCCACCTCCCATGGGTGCTGTATCCCTGCGATGGTCCCCAGACCCCCCTGCGTCTCTCCTGTGCTCCATTCCCTGCTCCAA
The DNA here is from genome assembly GCA_013390105.1 of Tichodroma muraria. NCBI lineage: Eukaryota > Metazoa > Chordata > Aves > Passeriformes > Sittidae > Tichodroma > Tichodroma muraria. Next base: position 239,685 of record WAAG01089181.1, read on the forward strand.
ACAGCACCCAGGGTGAAGCCTGCCCCCCCTGCCCATCCTTGGGGCTCCCTTTGCATCAGGACCCCCAGTCACCCAACCCCTGCTCCTCACCTGCACTTGAAGTCACAGGAGCCAGCGGCCAGGAGGACGTTGTTGGGGTGCCAGTCGAGGCTGAGCACCGTCGAGCGGATGGGCTTCTTGATGTGCTTGCAAACCCACCTGTGTGGAGAGGAGGTGGCAGCAGAGGGACAGCATCACTATCCCCAGAGCCCCTCTGGGATTCTGGGGAGCTGGCTGATATTGGTCAGGGCCCCAAGCGCCCCAGGAGCTGCCATGGGCCACTGTCCTGCAGTAGCAGCTTTCGCATGGGGAGGCCATCCCTCCATTTTCCCATCTGCCTCCAGCTCCTCCAGTCTCTTATTTCCCAGCCCATCTCCCTCCCATCCATCCATCCATCCATCCATCCATCCATCCATCCATCCATCCATCCATCCATCCATCCATCCCTCCCTCCTCTTTCTCCCTCAGGACAGACCCACCGGGGCCGTGCCAGAGCCCCACCAGTCATTCTCCTGCTCGAAGTAGCAGATGGAGATGAGGCGGGAGCCGCTGCCCACAGCGAACTTGTTCTCCTTGGGGGACCACTTGACGCAGCGGGCGGCGCGGTTGATGCGCAGGATGACCAGGGTGGGCTTCCAGACGTTGCCCTTGAGGGTCCACACGTAGGCGTTGCGGTCGGTCCCGCACGTCACCAGCCGGTTGCTCTCAGGGGCCCAGTCGATGCCTGGAAGGCAGAGGGGGATGATGGTGGCCCAGGGAGCCACAGGAGTGGGAATGGGGAGGTGGCCCTCAGGGCTGGGGGATGTCTGAAGGCCTGGCTGCTCTGGGTGATCTCTGCTCCACGGTTCCTCTTTGCCGCACACTATCCCTTCCCATCCCTCCCACCTCAAAGCATTCCATGTCAACCCATCCCACGCCATCCCTCTCATCCACCCATCTTATTCCACAACATCCCTCCCCACGCCTCCCACACCATTCCATTCCATCCCAACCCATCTCTCCTATATATCCATCATCCATCCATCTATCCCTTATTCCACCCTACCCCATCTCTTCCCATCCATCCCATATCATCCCAATCCATCTCACCCCGTTCCTCCCATCCATCCATGTCCCTTCCCATCCCTCCCTCCTTCCCTCCACCCCATCCCTCTTCATCTCTCCCATCCCATCCATCCCGCCCCTGGCTGCCTTCAGCTGGACACAAACCGCTCCATTCTCCTCCATCCCTGCACAGCCCCCATCCACCGGGTGCCAGTGCCACGAGCAGGGCTGGGAGCAGCTCCAGGACAGGACCATCCGTGTCCCTGTCCCCTCTGCCAGCTGGGACTCACCCGTCACCTGCCCGTTGTGCTCCTTCAGCTCGTGGACTTTGCTCCACTTGGTCCCATCCTTGCGGTAGATGTGAACCTCGTGGTTGTTGGGGCACAGGGCGATCTCTGGGGGCGACAGTGGCCGGGGCAAAGCCCCTCCCCTGGGTCACAGGCTCCGCAGGGCCAACCAGCACCCACCCACCCCTTCCTGGGCTCCAGGTCCCCACCGAACCCCCCAGCCCTGGTCCTGCACTGCCCTGACGCTGCAAATTGTCCCTACGGGAAGGGAGAACCCTGCACCGCACAGCCCAGCGTCCTCCCTTCCCTACAGTCCCGTGGGGCTGGAGGGACGAGACGGGACAGGATGGGATAGGATGGGATGCAACAGGACGGCTGCGGGTGCACAGCTCCCAAATCCAGCCCCATCCCGCCCCGCCTGCCCGGCGCTCCGGCCGCAGCAGAGAAAGCCCTTTTTGTTCTCCCACATCCCCCGGGCCGCGATCGGGAAATGCCATCGGCCGTGAATCACCCGGCTCTGCTCCTTGTCCGTCCCTCCCCTGCCGGTGCCTCGGGGCCGCACGCTGTCCCGGCACGCCTGTGCCAGGCTCCGTCCCGGCAGCGGGACCGGGGGACTCAGGGGGATGTGCTGTCCCAGCCCCCAAATCTGCCCATGGCAGGATCTGCTTCCCCAAACCCAGCCCCGTGCAGCTCTGCCCCATCCCAGAGCATCACCCACCACGGGGATGTTCAGCCACGACAGTGCCTGGGAATGTCCTTGGGAATTTCGGGGTGCCCCAGTGTACTCACGGGTGCGGTCCTTGTTCCAGGCATGGCAGCTGATGGGCTCCAGCAGGAAGCTGTGGTAGGCCATGGCTCACGGGCTGGGGACAGGGAGAGACCCCCAGGCAGTCAGGACACGCTGCTGCAGCCACAGGGACAAGATCCCAGCTCCCAGCCCCACAGAATGACCCTTCCCACCACAATCAGAGCTACGTTGCAGCCCACTGTGTCTCTCCTTTGCCAGGGAGAGGGTTTTCCTGAGGATTTCCAAGCTCAGAAATTGTCCATTTCCAGGAACTTCTAAACCCTGCTGTCGTCCTGCTCCAGCTGGCTGGAACTCGCTGGGCAGGAGCTGGCTGGGCACTCAGGGACCCTGGTGCCAGCAGTCCCATGTGCACCCCTGGGGTCCCACCACAGGCAGCACCTCCTCTCTCCATCCCAACAGGGCCAGATCCACTCACCCCTTCCACACCTCTCGTTCAGGAAGAGCTAAAGCCCCATGGAGGCACTTCCGTCCCAGCCCATCAGTGCCCAGCCCTCAGGACTAATCCCTTCTCCTGGCTGAACCCCCACCATTCCTGCTGGTCCCCAGCTGTCATGGGATGGAGCAGTTTGCCCCAAAGGCCCCTCCAGGTGCCACGGGACCGGCAAGGGCTCCGAGCAGCGTCCCGGCCCCTTGGCCATCCGGCCGAGGGAGCGCAGGGATGTAGGGAAACACCTCGCCAGGGTGTGGCAGACAGGAATTACTCACAGCCTGCTCTCGGCTATTTTGGGAACTCCCTGAACACGTCCCGTTTTCTTTGGCAGCTAAAAACGTTACAGGGGAAGGAAAAAAAGTCCCTCTTAGCAAAGCTCCATCCCTGGGCTGGGAAAAAGAAAATCTGAGGAGCTCCATCACCTGCCTTCTGCACGTGGAGAAATTCCAGTGTTGATGCAGGGCACGAATCCTGCTGTCACACACCCCCTGGCTAAGGACATGGACATGGACGAGGAGGCAGCTGCCCTATCCAGCCCCACGGATCCCCCTGGGATGCAGCACAGGGTGTCCCAAGGAGGGCACAAAGCTGCTGCTACCACGAGCCTCTCCCTTAAGCCCTGTGGACGGAGCAGCACCACGAGGGACAGACAAAATCAGTGACAGGGACACTGCTGTCGGCATTGCAAGAGATCAGGAGAGGAAAAATGTGTGAAAAAGGGATTTGGCTGAAATGGGCACCCAAGCTGAAAGGGCTCCCTGGAGGAGGGATGGGAGGCTGAACACACTGAGCTGCTTTCTGGCTTCGACGCTAAAAAAACAGCAATACTTTCTCTTTATCCAGGTGGTTTGGGAGCTCAGAGGCATAAACCCTCCCTCCTGAGGTCCCTGCTGCTCCCTTGCTGCGTGCTACCCCGAAGGGATGAGCTGGGCTGCCCGTGCCAGGGACGGAAGCTTTCGCCAGACACGGGAAGGAGTGAGAGCAGCGAGGGCCTTGGCCGCTCCCTGCAGCGGGTGGTGTTTTATTTCCCCCACAGACCCTTCACTGCCAGCTCCCTGCTGGTGCCCCGCTGGCTGAGTCCTGCTCCCGCCCTGCAGTGACCCACCGGGGCTCGGCAGCCCCTTCCCCAGCTGGGAGGGGAATCAGAGGAGCTGTGGTTACATCCACCTCAACTCCCCCCCCCAATCCAGGGGCTCTTGAGGGAGGAAAATGGGAATTTTCCGAAGGCCAGACAGGGCGGGATTGGGAGCTGGAACAGCTCCGTTATCTCCCCGGCCAGTCCAAGCAGTTCGGAAACATCCTCGGAGGAGATAACCAAAGCTTGGCAGAGCCGATGATGCCGGGGGCTCCTCCCAGTCCCGGGAGGAAGCCACACACCGGAGGAGCTGGAGTTCGGGTTTTTACGAGCCTGGCGGGGTGGCGGGAGGAGGATCTGCACCCAATGAGGATCCTGCTGGGAGCTGGGACCCCCTGAAACTCTCCCCGGACACTGTGGCGGACCCCTGCACCACCAAGACCCCAGTACCGACCCCCGGGAGCCCCTCTGCTCCCTGCGGCAGCTGAAGGTGTCACCCCGTGCTCCCGCCAGCCAGGCTGGGGACACCCATCCTCAGACCCCAGTGCTGGTGGGGGGTACCCCATGAGCCAGCCTGGCCCTGAGGGGACACCCCCGTCCCAGGGCAGACGGAGGGCGGCTCTGACCCTCCTCTTCCTCGCACCGGGCGAGGCGGGAAGCAGCTGATTGCCGAGGAGAGGAGAGATTGCGGCAGCTCTGCCTCTGCCGGCACCAGCCCCGACAGGACCCTCACAGGAAGACTCTTCCCACCCCACCCCCCCCCAGAGCTGTCAGACCGCCGGCAAGAGAAAAAAACTCAAACTTGCTGACAAAGCTGAGAAAAAACCCCAAAACATCTTAAACGCAGAGACGGCGAAACTCGCAGGGGGGCAAGGGGCTACCTGCACCCCCCTGATCCCAGCCCGGGGGGACCCCCGAACCCTCGAGCGGGGTGTGAGCACCAGGAGCGGTGACAGCCACAGCCCCACGGGACAGCCCCAGGTCCTGGCAGGGTGGCAGAGCAGCCTGCCCGTCCTTACCTTGCCGGGCAGCGCGGGCAGGGCTCAGTTCCTGGACGGCGGGGCTCGTTCATGGACTCTGGGCAGTCGACACGAACGGAGCCCGGAGCGAGCGGCGGGAGCTGTGCCTGCCCCGCCGAGGCAGCCCGACTTCCCTTTTCCTCTCCGAGAAATGCAACCACTTCCTTACGTGGGCGTTGGGGGAGCGCAGAGCAGCTCTGCGGCCGCCCTGCCCCTGTGCCTGCGGGCCAGGCCGCTCCAGCACCGCCGCACGTGGACGGGCCCCCGGCCCCGGGATGCTCCCGGCCGCTCGGTGGGACGTGGGCAACTCGCCCTGGGTGCTCCAGGGGAGGATACAGGCAGGAGAACAGAGGGGAAGGATCCCCGCCGTCTCCCTCCGGCAGCGGGAGTGTTGCTCACCCCCGGCCCCCGATGCGTTTCCGAGGGATGGGGGCTCCCCGATGCCTGTGCTGGAGCCCACCCGGGGCGAGACGCCCTTTGGCATCGCCTCCCACGGCCGGGAGAGAGCCGCAGGACCCCGCGGAGCCTGGATCCGGCCGCCCTCGGCAGCAGCTGCTGCTCGTTCCTGCGTCCCACAGAGCCCAGTGGGACCCAGTGCCAGGCTGGCTGCGGGCACCATGCCCGTATCCCCACGCACCAGACATCCAGCCCTCTGGTTTTATCACCTCCTGCTTCAGAACAACGGATTTTTATCCCATTCCCGCCGGGACGCACCCACCCCTTCCCTCCCGAGCATAGGGATGCACTCACTCACCCCTTCCCTCTCGAGGGATGTCGCAGCACTGGGACAGCAGCACTCCGGGGTCCTGCAGGGAGAGCAGGATCTCTTCTCAGCTGCAGGATTTGGATACGATAACCTGGAATTCAGGGATACAATAACCTGGTATTGGCTGAGCTGCAGAATCGATCCCCACGTGAGGGGTCAGCTGTAGGTGAAAGGGGGGCACAGAGCAGGCAGCCCCTGGCTCCTGATCGCCACCCACAGCTGGACTTCATTTCATGTGTGCTGCCATGATCCCTGCAGACACAGGGAGATCTGGAGATGTCTCCCAGGCAGGGATGGGAATGAACTGTGGGTCAGTTTTAACTTCTGCAGGAGGATTTGGGGTACGTTACTAAGGGAAGGGAGAGGACAGTGTGACCCCTGTTCCCCGCCTGCCATCCCCTTTCCTCATTGCTCCCATCTCCAGGCTGCTCCTGCTTGAGCCTGTGCTAAGGAGTGCCATGAGCTGCCTCCACTGCTTTTGAACACTGCTTGGGGTTCCCCAAGGCTCAAAAGCCCGTGGGAGGAAAATCTGTCACTGTGGAAGCCAGGGATGGAGGCTCAGCCCTGCTGGGCCTCTGCCAGATGCTGTTCATGTTTGCCCAAACTCTTTACCTGCTTTTTCTTCCGTTTCTGAAGATCCTCCTGCCCCTGCAGCACGTCACGTCCTCAAAAAGGCTGTAGAGGAACTGTCCCACTGCACAGACACTGGGGACATGGGGACACTTCTGGTGGAGTTTTCTCTGGGGTTGGGGCAGTGCAGATGATGATCAGCAGCAATTCTGTGTTTGGGGAATGCTGCAGGCAGGCTCCAGTGAGTATTCCCTGCTTCCCATCCCACCCATCCCACCCCCCCACATCCCCTGACTGCAAGAAATGAAATCCTCATTATTTTATGTTTAGAAGGGAAAGGAAATTGCAAAGCTAAGCCTGACTGCCAGGGAAGAAGGTGGGAGACACAAGGAAACCAGAGAAGGATCCAGCTCTGTGATGGAGAACAGTGGCTACCACTCAGAGCTGATCTTCCCCCCTCTCCTTTCAGACCCCCCCCAGCTGAGAACCGAGCAGGGTATGAAGCAACTCTGCTTTCAAAGGAAGTGGTAAATTTAGTCATTGGGGTTTTTTTTAAGACACTTCTGCATTTTCGGCAGAAATGACAACGTTAAGCTTTGTAAAGCAATGCCACGAGCCAGCTAATCCCCTCGGAGCACAGCAAGGCAGCAACACAGGGAGGAGCAACTACACCCTGAGAATAAAGTGAGCTGTGTGCAAATGCCTCCATGAGCTCCTGAGGCTGGGAGCTGATCTGTAAAAGGCACCTGGGGACAAAGGATCAGCACAGAAGGCAGACCACGCTGACACCTCTGGTTGGAGCTTCATTTGCCCACCAGTTGTTATAAATACAGGATCTTACAGGTTGAGAGCTCATCTCTAACAGGACACACAATCCCAGAACCACTGAGGGTGGAATAAACCTTCAAGTTCATCAAGTCCAACCTGTGACCAATCCCCACCTTGCCAACCAGCTCAGAGCAATGAGTGCCACGTCCAGTCGCTCCTTGAACACCTCCAGCAGAACATTTTTTTTGTCTCACTTTCAACACAGAGCTTTCCATCCTGTCCCCCAGGCACTGCCCTGGGAGCAGGCTTGGGAACAATCCCAAAGGCAACTAAAAATAATTCTGGTCACTCACCTGTGGAAAAACGTGACTCACTGAGCAGACAACAAAAAAGACCTTCAGGTTAATTTGCTGTTGTTCTGGATTAAAAGCAAGGCAGACTGAATGAAGAGAAGTAGGATAACATCATTCATCCTCCAAAATTATCACCTCAAGGGAAGAATTCCCCTGAAAGAAGCTGTTCTGAATCTTCACATCCAGATCATCAGAATTCCAAGTCTGTTAACTTTAGAACCTCTCAGTTAAGATGAACTTCTCCTGTTTTAAGGCCATACAATATCAGTGCAGGGTCTTCCCCACTCTGTCACCCTCCCAGTTTCCTTAACATCCCTTTTTTATTCAATAAGCATCAAAACAAAAAATCAGTTTTTCTCTTTTTTATTATTATTATTATTATTATTTCTAGCAGACAATTTACATAAAATTCCCCTTTTAAGTTAGTGATTCATAACTTCCTGCAATAAACTACTTAAGGAGCAGCTTTGGTAAAGAATGGAATGAAACAACCAACCAAAAAAAAAAANGTAAAAGGCACCTGGGGACAAAGGATCAGCACAGAAGGCAGACCACGCTGACACCTCTGGTTGGAGCTTCATTTGCCCACCAGTTGTTATAAATACAGGATCTTACAGGTTGAGAGCTCATCTCTAACAGGACACACAATCCCAGAACCACTGAGGGTGGAATAAACCTTCAAGTTCATCAAGTCCAACCTGTGACCAATCCCCACCTTGCCAACCAGCTCAGAGCACTGAGTGCCACGTCCAGTCGCTCCTTGAACACCTCCAGCAGAACATTTTTTTTGTCTCACTTTCAACACAGAGCTTTCCATCCTGTCCCCCAGGCACTGCCCTGGGAGCAGGCTTGGGAACAATCCCAAAGGCAACTAAAAATAATTCTGGTCACTCACCTGTGGAAAAACGTGACTCACTGAGCAGACAACAAAAAAGACCTTCAGGTTAATTTGCTGTTGTTCTGGATTAAAAGCAAGGCAGACTGAATGAAGAGAAGTAGGATAACATCATTCATCCTCCAAAATTATCACCTCAAGGGAAGAATTCCCCTGAAAGAAGCTGTTCTGAATCTTCACATCCAGATCATCAGAATTCCAAGTCTGTTAACTTTAGAACCTCTCAGTTAAGATGAACTTCTCCTGTTTTAAGGCCATACAATATCAGTGCAGGGTCTTCCCCACTCTGTCACCCTCCCAGTTTCCTTAACATCCCTTTTTTATTCAATAAGCATCAAAACAAAAAATCAGTTTTTCTCTTTTTTATTATTATTATTATTANCAACACAATTCACCAAATTTAGATTCAAAAGAAAATCTGCCAAGCTGTATTTTCTCAGTGTTTCCAAATATTTCACCTTCCTCCTCCTCCTCCTCCCTTTTCAGGTTTGTGCAGACGTGGGAGCTGCGTTCTGTCAAGCAGTTTGTCCTGCTAGATCATGGAAATCCATCTTTACATGATTCGTAGCCCTTGGATGGAGGACTCTAAAGTCTTGAAGGAGAGAAAAAAATCTTGATTATGATCTGCTGCAGTAGCTTGGGTTAAATAATTCAGTGTAAATGCTAACAAAACCAAGTAAAAAAGCATGAGTATCTGAAACTAGACTCAGTCATAGAATCCCAGAATGGTTTGGGTTGGAAGGGACCTTAAAGATCATCTTGTTCCCCCCCCTGCCATGGCCAGGGACCCCTTCCACTATCCCAGGTTGCTCCTAGCCCCAATGTCCAGCCTGGCCTTGGACACTTCCAGGGATCCAGGGACAGCCACAGCTTCTCTGGGCAACCTGTGCCAGGGCCTCACCACCCTCACAGGGAAAGATTTCTTCTTTAAGTAAAGGACTTCTTCCTAATACAAGAACCAGAGACCGCAACAGTCATTCCTTTCAAACTCAGGCCAATGATACAGACACGAAACTGCACTAAAGCAGCTTAGAGATCACCTCAACCCCTTGTTTGACTCCTGTCTGCACCAGAGCACTCTGGCACCACAGAACACAGACAATCTAGTCTTTCCCTAAATCAGATCCCACATCCCAGTTTTGGGAAGACCAACAGGGACCTCTATTGGCCAGGCCTGAGCAAAGCAAGCACGGACATTAATACAACCTTTCAGGATTTTCAATATTGCATTTTCCTGTTAGAGCCAACTTCTTACTCCTTGGGTAACTTAATTTTGATAGGACAGGACCATGTTCTGCAGCAGGACAATGAGCAGAGTCCCATGGGATGGGAGAAGGAAGAGGGAGGGCGTTGTGTTATACAAATTGTTCCAGCCCAACTGTGGCTGAGGCTGGAGAATGAAAGAATTAAGGGGATTCCTACAGGGACATTAAGTAATTATATTAAAAAAATAAGTCTGTATTAGCACCATCTGCTTAACAAACTGCATCTGCATTTATGCAGACTCTTGGATCAGTTTTTCTTATGGACTTCTCTAATGGTTTTGAATATTCCAGTCTGGATTCCCTGCTGCTACTAAAACCTGGCTTGGGGCTGAGCCCCAGGAGTTGATACTAGAGATTAAAAAAAAAAAACCACAAAAACCCACCACCCCAGCCAGTTCACATAAACATGGTAGTAAAAGCACATTTTTACCTTAAAATCCCAGATGGTCATTGCTCCATCGATGCCGGTGGTGCAGAATTTCCGACAATCCCGTTTGTCTATCTCATAAATAGACACTTGGCTGCAAACAGAGTGAGAGCTCCAACACCCATTCCAGGGAGCCAGAAAACTGGGAAATTTGGGTTGAATTCTACTCCTACTCTTTCAGATGGAGACATGATTATACCAGAGCCTACACTAGATTCTTGGTAGAATGCCTCAGAAAAATAAGCCAAGAAAAAGATGCTGAAAGCTCTTTAATGGCTTGGTGAGACTAAATGTTTTTGTTGAATAAAGAGAAATTGCTCAACATCCTCTGGGATCACATAATTTTTTTAATGCAAAGATATTTTACCCAATTACCCTGAATGAATCCTTCTGATTAACATAATTGTGGAATGGTTTGGGGTGGAAGGGACCTTAAAGCTCATCCAGTCCCACTCCCTGTTATGGGCAGGGACACTTCCCCTATCCCAAGTTACTCCAACCTGGCCTTGAACACCTCCAGGGATGGAGCAGCCACAGCTTCTCTGGGTGACCAGTGCCAGGGCCTCCCCACCCTCACAGGGAAGGATTTTTGTGTATGTTTAACCTAAATTTCCCCTCTTTCAGTTTGAAAACAGTGATACATAATAAATAAATACACATGGCAGTAACATCTGAAACAGGAAGCTGGGATGTGAATTTCAGGTGGATTTTGCTGACTGGATTTTGCACAGTGCCATCAGCCTCTTGGGAACTACCCACATATTTGATAAGATAAGCTGTGTCCAAGGTACACAACACATTAACCACAAGGAAACAGCTGTAGCCACGTCAATGATTAACCTCACCAGCACCCACGTAAATCCCAGAAACAGCTGCTAGGGAAAAACCACAAGGAAAAAGGGATACCTGCTACACCCTTCTGCTACAACAAACCCGAGGGTTTGCAGAACACCCTGGGAAACCTGCTGGGCACGGAGAACACTGCCTGCCCTGGTCCTGGCAGCAGCACACTCACGTTATACTGTTTTGGTGCAGTGTCTCCAGGGTGGTGTTACGATCTTCCGTGGTGGCTCTTTTATCCATGTTCCGGAAGCGTTCCATGGCGGAGATGTTGCGCTGGATGCTCTGTTTGGGAATGTCTAGTTTGGAAACGAAGCTCAGCAAGCCACGGTCGTCACAGTTGAAGAGCATGGGGCAGCAGTCGTGGCCCTGCAACCAAACACCCGTCAGGAACCACCGCCTCAGCATTCCCACCCTGCCCTTCCAACGTGGAAACGCTGACACCAGGGCAGAGCTCGATTATTGCTGTTACTAGCTGTGAAAAATACGGGGTTTTCTCCCCCTCCGAAACACGACAAAGCTCTACGAGGAGGAAAGAGCAGACACTTACAGCTGCCACCACGCTGTTCTCGGAGACAAAGGACACGCTCAGGAGTGGGAGGAACTCTGTTTTCAGCTGCGAAACCCTGAGCACAAGGACATTTGTTAGAGGGATTCACGGAAACCTCTCATCTTCGGCTCCAACAAAAAATAGGCACCGTTCCCACACAAGGATTGTTGGAAGAAGGTTGTAATTTGTAATAAAAAGTTTCAGCCTAATGAAAGCGTGATGGAAAATTTATAACAAAACCAAGTATTCCAGGTGAAAGGCTAACGTTACCAAAATTGTATGTAAACAGGGGCAAGAGTTTACAATGAATACCCCCAAAAATGTCTGTATTGATGAAGATATTAATTTCATTTGAATATAAAGAACACTTGAAGTTTTGATGCTTGACATCCTTGCAGAGGGAAAAAGCCTTAATATCCATTTAAGTCAACTCCTCTGATTTAATGACAAATAAAGAGAATCCTTAAATGCTTAATAATGAATGATATCCTGTGCCTGTACTTATACAAATATAGTGATCAGAACCACAATTCAAAATGAATCCCAGCAATGCCTGGATGGTGCCAGAGACTTCTGCTACCAAAACATATGGAGAATCTCATCCTTCCTGGTTGGAAAGCCAAGAACACTGCAAAGTTATGCAGATCAAGAGAAGGAGCAGAAGGAGCAATTGTTAGTGAAATATTTTGTTGGACTGGAAGGTGCAAGTTGAAACCTTCTATCAGCATCATCTTAAGGACAGAAAGTGGAATTAGTATTTCATGAACAACTTATTTTCTAGATCCTGGTTGGGGATGGGGTCTTAGTTACGGATTCTGGACTCTATCTGAATTGGGAATATTGTCTGGAATATTGTTTGGAATATTTTGTATTGCAAATATTGTTGCCCTGGTTACTTAGTGGAACATACCTTTTACCCAAACACCTCTTTTTTTCTCCAAAAATAAATTGGTTATACCCTCACCTAAGGATTCCTACAAAGATTTTAAATTATATAATCTAAAACTTGCAGAAACAACCTTATTTATAGAATATTTATATAAGCCTCAAAAGAGTGTCCTGGAAACTACAGTAAAACAGGCAACAGAGGCGCGAGCTTGCGAACCCAATATTCCACACAGAACCACGGAATCACTAAGGCTGGAGAAGACCTTTAGGATCATCAGGCTCATAATACCAGCAAGGGGATACTCACATCATGTTTTTGGAGGCATCAGCCACTGACACGGTGCTGTCATGACTGACCCAGGCCAGGCGGTTGCCGCTGGCGGAGAAGCTCACGCTGTGCACCCACCCTCCGCTGCCTGCGCCCCCAAATTCCGACATCAGCTGCCCAAAAGGCATCTTGGAGCCCCAGGGGGTGCTGGCTGGCTTTTCATCCACTTCCTTAATGTAAGCAGAGAACACCCTGCAAATAAAAAGATTTTGGTGTGAACAAATAGAGGACAAAGCTCCTGGGAGCATGGGATGCGTTTCACGTTGGAAGCGGAGAGATGTGTGGTTTTGGGATTCTCCCAAAATAAAGTATTTTGGTGTCTTTAAACAAGCCTGGAAGCAGCACTGTGCAGAGAGAAAGCAGCAGTACAAAGGGTGCAAAGCACACAGGTTCGTCATAAGTGCTGTTCTGGTAGCCCTCTCCCATTTTTTCCAGAAGGTGGCACAAAAATACACGTTGTCAGTGCATTTTTCCCCATGCCAAGATTTCCCTTTCATCCTTTTGAGGTGCTAACAGCTCTACGGAGTCAATCCCTCAGTTAGAGAAAACCCAGGAATGGCACTGTATAATTAGAAGCTAATACAAACACCTACAAAATTACCCACTTCTTAAGAACATTCCCATTTTAGCAGAATTTCAAAGAAAGAAATGTGATGTTCTAATGCCAGCAAAAGAGATCTGAGCCACCTTCTTCCGGCTCATTATCGCAAAAATGCCTTGAAAACCTGAAATACCACAATGTTTTTATAGGGGTTTTTTTCCCAGCACTACAGTTTTCAAGATATGTTTAAATAGAAAGCCTCCCCCTTTCATCAAATTCCTTCTGCATGATTCAGACATGCCACAATATGGTGTTCTTGACTTGTTACCATGGAATTTAACAGGACGTCACAACCATAGGATTTGAGTCCATTGAACAGGAGGAGCAAGGCAGCTACACCATGCTACTACCAGAGGAAAAAAAATCAGTATAAACAAAAAACTATGATCAAATATTCATGGCTGCAGTCACACACAAAGAATTATTTTAAAGTGAGTTGAAGGAAATGTAGCTCCTCCTTCCCTGTTTTTCACATCTTTTGTATGTGTGGGGTAAGCACTTCCAAAGGTACCTATATCCTGCTTATTTCAATAAAGCTGCTCATTTGGAATGAGAAGGGTTTAACTGCATCTATATTAGGTACAGATTTTCAGGGAATTAAGTATGGATATATATTTGGCTCTATCAGTTTAAATATAATCTAATGATAATCCTTTAAAAGACTGAATTTTATAGAGCCACCTAAAAGGATAGTCCCTTAATGTATGGAAGTAGGACAAGATGTTTAAAGCAACAGCCTTTGACACAAGGCAGGAAAATCATACTTAAGTAGGGAAGACCTTGAATTTAACTGTTAGTTAAAAGTATAAGAAGTCTTTTTCCTTATTAAAGTCTCCCTGTCTTTTAAAATCACAATTACCTCAGCCTGAAGGCCCCAGCCTTCAAAGAATGTTGGGAAATTACTTTCATTCCCTCAGCAAGAACATAAAATCATACTTACGTGGTGCTCATAGCTAAATATACATATATATTTCAGATAAATACAAGGGGATCTCATTTATCTTGGCCAAGCACCAAAGAACTGCTGAATACCCAGAAATTTGCAGCCTCCTGTCCTCCATTCCTTCCCCAAAACGTTTCCCACTTAGCTGCTAATTACGTGGCAGTGGCTCTGGCAGATCCGTTCCCTAATCCCCATCAGAACAGGTGCAGACTTCAGGTATCTTTATTTTTTTTCAATATGGAACCGAAGGGAGAACTGGAATTCTAGAGACCTGTACTCATCATTTACAAAAGAGAACAGTTTTTCATGGTTTTGGGGAAGAAACAGAATCCTAGAGTCCCAGAATGGTTTGGGTTGGACACACACATACGCATTTCAGGTGACCTAATGTCAAAGTCCTGACATCCTTTATGAACCTAAATTAAAAAAATTCCACATGTGAAAACTAGCTGCTTCTGTTTCACATCACCTTTTCTGTGACAGGAAGTGAATACATACAGTTTATCTAATTAAAACTGGAAATAAGGCAGGAAGGGGGAGATAACTCTCCACTCTCTTTCCCAGTTTCCATTTAACATCTCTCCTTACATGAAAAGTATCAAAGGATGGGGTTTAGATGCAAGGGTTTCATTCTGAAATAAGGAATGTAATAGTCAGTCCCACCTCCCCCTCCCACTCTTCTTTAGTCATTTTTAGTACACACTTTGAAGCTTAAAAATTGCTCTATTACATAAAGAATTTAAGGAAAGAAGCTTTCATTATCATTCAAGGTACAAGTGATTAAGTCAATGTGGATTCAAGTCAAGTCCTGCAGACTTCCCTGCAGTGACCCCAATCACTCAGCACAGAGCAGTTTGCAGGGCCCATCCCTCACACTGTAATTTCACAATCAGTTGCAAAGACTCCCCCATCCATCTCTCATGACAATCTGCCTTTAACAGCCTTTTTTTTTTTTAAATGGTCTTCAAAAAATCTCTTCTATTGGGTGGAATTGCAGGTGGATCAATTCCTTGACTCTGCTCCCCACAGGCAAAAGGGAGAAAACTAGAAACTCAGGGAATAAAAAGATGGGATAACACCTTTGGAAATGGCCAGTTACTCTGAATTTTGGAACTGCACCATTAGGATATTGCTTTTTAAACTGTAACTAGCAATGCTGGTGTTCTACAAGATGATACCTGCTAATCCAGCCACAACCCAATGACCAACTCTCAGCCTAAATGCTGTGTAATGCTGGCAAGGAACCCACCAATTCCCCAGATTCAGGTGTGTCCCTCAGCAGATCCGTGCTGGCTGTCCAAAGTCAGGACACAGCAGCACCAAAGCCAACGTTTCTCAAGCTGGGTATTTTATTTTGGTACCAACAACAGCACAAAATGAGCCACCTTTTCTTCTAATAGCAAGTGCAAATACCTGATTAACATGCTTAAGCTACTGACTTGATCCAGTAACCCAAACTGCAGATAGAGGTTTTAGTTTCTCTCACCTGCACTTGAAGTCACAGGAACCTGCAGCCAGCAGGACATTGTTGGGGTGCCAGTCCAGGCTGAGGACAGTGGAACGAATGGGCTTTTTAATGTGTTTGCTCACCCACCTAAAATAAAACCAAACCAAAGTAAGACATAAAATTTATATGAACATATTTTACCTGATTCCCACAAATCCATGAAGCACTCCTCAAACAGAGCGCTCCTTGTCAATGACTGAACACATCAGTTTTGGAAAAAACTTCATGTCCATATCTTTCACATTCTCTTGTGCAATCTGTGAGCTTTATGGTTAGCTTAATTAAACTTTTAAACATTATGAACAAACTCATTAAGTATGTATCTCCTCAGCTAAGTCCTATTCTCCTTCAAACTAATTTTTGTAATGCATCAGATGGAACCCCTTGATGTGAATTTTTTACAGGAATTGCCCGGTCTCTTCCCCACCGTGAACACGAGGACAGCTGTGGCTGTGACACCAAGCTAGGCAGCACTATTTTCATGGATCACCAAGTACAAGTCCTTCTCCAGTCCTTCCAACGAGTTTTATAGTCACATCTCTTGCTTATTGACTTTTCTACTGTTTAAAAATACAATAACTATAAAACACAACAAGAAAATGGGGGACTGCCAATGACCCAACCAGTGCATTCATCTCAATTATCTGCAGTGCAGTGCAAAGTGGTCCTGCTACTGAATGCATCAATAGTGGCCTAAATATGTCTCAGCAGATTTTATTTGAACTATTTACAAATTAGTAATGAAATCTATTATTCACTTGATGGCCTTTGGGACGATGGTGCTTCTTCTTTGATTTTACTTCCATCAGGCACAAGTTTTAAGGCTCACAATTTACAAATTATATTTCTTCAGCACATGGAGTCTTGATTCTTTTGCAGACAAGTCAGGCAGAGAAAAAATATTGATAAGTGAATATGCTGGAAAGCATAAAAGTCCAAAATAACCTTTAAAATGTATTTTGCAGATGGCGTCATTGTTTTTCATCTCCACATGGCAGACTGCACACACCTGTGTTTTTATGCCTGTTTATGCAACTCACAGTAAGAGATACTCCACACACTGATTTCAGCTACAGATGATACAACACATGTAGCTCCAACACGTGCAGCTACAAAGGGAGAAGATCAGAAGCATTAAGTTTAGATGCTAAAAAGAGAAAAATTAACATTTTTCTCTTTTTAGCATCTAAAGTTAATGATGGTTAATGGTGGGAATATCTTTGAGATATTCCTATGTGAAATCTATAAACTGTGATGAAAGTACAGGACAAATGCAGAACAGGTCAATGATAAGCTCAAACATCTTCTAACAGATCACCCTGGAGATGTGACAGACTCAAACCTCTAATGACAAGAAATGGCCCAAAATGATAGATATGGAAGAAAGACTTGAGTGAAGATTTACTCATTCATTCTGGCACGAAGAGGGGGAAGGAAATATTTATCTTTTTTCAACCATACAGCTGTAGTAAAGAAATCTTTGCTCTGAAGAAATTCTTGCACTTTTAGAAAAGCAACATATGTTTATGGCAGTCAGGCAGAACACATCCACGCCAGCTTGTGCCATCTGAAAATAGGCAAAGTCAAAGGCCTTTAGGTGCTACAGCAGAGTGAAGAACAGAGAGAACCTGTTTCTCCAAACGTTAAAGTCCACAAAAGAACTGATGAGGCCATCCCTCTACATTTCCTGAATATTTTAGGAATTAGTAAAATAGTAACCCAGCTACCAGCATTACACAGCTTCAGCTTCCCCATGCAGACCTTAAAGATATAAAACCAGCTCACCAGTCATTTTCAGACTCAAAGTAGCACACAGATATGAGTCGGGCTCCACTTCCCACAGCAAATTTGTTCTCCAAGGGAGACCACTTGACAAAGGTGGCGGCACGGTTGATCCTGAGGATGACGAGGGTGGGTTTCCACACGCCGTCCTTCTGGCTCCACACGTAGGCGTTGCGGTCGGCGCCGCACGTCACGATGCGGTCGCTTTTGGGAGCCCAGTCAATACCTGCAAGTGAAGAGTTCACAGGAACTCATTTTCCCCTCATGTTGTTCGCTTTACGTTAAGGCAGAACAGAGATCACCTCGCAGCCCGCTGTCACAGAATCCCAGAATGGTTTGGGGTGGAAAGGACCTTTAAAATCTTCCCAGTTCCAACTCTGTGCCAAGTCCCATTCACTATCCTAGGTTGCTCCAAGTCCCATTGTTGGGGACTTGGAACACTTCCAGGGATTCAGGGGCAGCTTCAGCTTCTCTGGGCAATCTGAGCTAGGGCCTCCCCACCCACAAAGGGAAGAATTTTGCCATATATCTAACTTAAATTTTCCCTCTTTGAGTCTGAAGCCATTCCTCCTTGCCCTGTCACTGCAGCTCCTGACAAACTGATCTCTGAGGCAGTTATTACTGTTACGTCATTCCCCTTCATCTCTTATTCTCCAGGAGCTATTTCAAGCTGTTAGGGATACTTGTTTCTCCCTCTAGCTTTCATCAAACCTGCAGATCCCAAATTCCCAGATCCCAGGTATTTGCTGGCTGATGAAGCTCCGAGGGCTGGCCAACAGGTGGAGCTCTGCAGACCAGCCAAGGCCTGTCCACCAACCAGCACCCTCCACACCTCTGACTTCTGCAAGATCCCTCTCAACAGCTGAAACTCAGCAATTCTAAAACTGCACAGCCTCTAACAACATCTTGTGCTTGCTGTCAGACTGCAGCCATGATCTAAAGTTTAGATAACAGGGTTTTTTTGGTTAGACATTATCAGTCTTTAAGTACTGACACAATCCTTACATTTCTTCCATGCCTATTTAAACTGTGCCACAAGAAAGGTTTACCAAGAAAAAAATAACAAATTCATATAATAAAATAAAACCTTTGATAGGGCTGCCATTGCTTCTTTCCCCTCCTAGGCAATGAAGGATGTTCCCAACTGGAAAGTCTTATGGGAACATTATTTTTCATCTTTTCTCTAGCATCCTTTGGGATGCAGTCCTCAACTCTCCTGCCACAAATTATATGTCAGTGGTTTTCCATTCAGTATTAAAAACATCTCTTGAGCTCACAAACTGAAAGTGGGATAAAAGCTGCAGAAAGAATTTGTACTAATGTTACTATATTATTCATATATTGTTTAATTCAAAATAGGGTTTATACCTAAAAAGTGAAGAGCTTGGTAGTCTGAACCCACAGCTACAGGAGTACTAGCACTGCCTTTGAAAGAGGGACCACCCTGCCTCTCTCTTTCTCCTGCCCACCACCTCCTCTCACCAGCCCTGGTGCTGCTCTGACTTATGTCAAGTTCAGATTTTTAGCTTAGCAGGAAACTAAGCTAAGAGAGTGACAAAAGCTCTTCCTGTGAGTGAGTAGAGGCAGCTCCCCACAAACCTGAGTCAAGAGAAGGACCTTGTCCCCTGTGATCAGGAGCTGGAGTGGCAACAGCTGACTCACTCCTGTCAGGGGTTACAATCAGTTTGATCAGTGGACCTCCTGTGTGTAACCACAGCTTAACTCCACTCTTTACAACCACCACAGCATTTCATATTCCAAAGGTACACACTGTGCAGGAAAGCAGGGAGAGCTCTTTTCCCAGGTCATGAATATTTGGCTTCTAACACTAACTGGTACAAGTAAAATGTCTCGGGGGGGCACATTTAATTAGTAAATGCAGCCCAAGTGACTCTTCACAAAGAAGCAGGGACAGTTGTGCTCTTGGGCAGCAAGAACTGGAAAATTTGAATAAAGTTCCTGCAAAACGCTGTTGGAATGATACTTCTGCCCATTAGTGAGCTGAGAACAGAATTTGCTGCTTTGGGCAAGTGCTTGTATTAATTATTTTCACTTCCTTAAGAGAATAAAGCCCTTTTAAAAATATCACCATGGAAATAAAACCTACAGTAATATAAAAGACTGCCACAGGATAATTACATTTTTTAAAATAACACCTTGTGACTCAATGTGGCAGCTCTTCTTAATGTTCATTGTGGATGTACAGATACTCTAGGCCTGCAATAAATGTGCTCACTGATGGTCTAAGACCAGGACTGACCACTTCAAATGTTTATACAGTCCCTAAAAAAAGGGAATCTATTGTTGTTGGAAACCACAAAGCAATGCTACAGTCATATACTTGATGAAATTTTAGTACTAGCACTTGAAAGGGAGCAGCATGCATCACTGTGACACAACCAGATTACTTCAGTAGACTGAAAATGTGTTCTCATTATGTCATTAGGGATGAAAAATAAGCCATAGATAAGAAAAAATGGCTCAGTAACTCCACTGAAATGTCTGGAAATGAGATAGGGCTTTTCTTCCTGACATTCACTGTATGCAGTTCAGAAAACTGCTGCGAGGCTCTCTCTAAGTGGGAATGGCAACCTATAAAAAGATCTGTTTACTCAACAGTTGCAGATCTCCTGTTCAGAATCTCAGCTGGGGAAAACAGGAGGGTTTGGAAAACTTCACGTCTGGCTCAGCACAATCTCACCTGTAATGTGTCCATTGTGTTCCTTCAGCTCGTGAGCCTTCACCCACTGGTTCCCACTCTTCTTGTAGATGTGCACTTCATGGTTATTAGGGCTAATGGCAATCTCTTGAAAGAAGAAATAAAACAATCCATTTGTACAGAAGGCTTTTCAATAGCAAATGCCATATTTGGGAAGACTTTTCCCGTCTAAAACCTCTGCTCACAAATTTGAGAGCATTACGCGGGCTTTGTAAATGAAGGGCCAAAATCCTTGGAAAATCTCCAATAATTATCGACTTGGAATCATGGAATGGTTTGGGTTGGAAGGCATCTTTAAGATCATCCAGTTCCACTCCTCTGCCATGGGCAGAGACACCTTCCACTATCCCAGGTTGCTCCAAGTCCACCCAGCCTGGCCTTGAACATTCCAGGGATGAGGCAGCCACAGCTTCTCTGGGAATTTGTGCCAGAGCCTCCCCACCCTCACAGAGAAGAATTTCTTCCCAAAATCCCATCTAACCCTGCCCTCTGGCAGCTTGATATTGGTACACATACCATGGTCATGAGTACTCTGCACAGGAAGACAACACATTTGGAACAATCCACATGATCTAGAAAACTTGGCCAAGAGGCAAAGCTTTGTGGAACACCAGGAAGACTCAATTACCTCTCAATGCCAGAGTTCCAGCAACAGCTTTAGAAAAGCTCAGATTTGGAAGACATGTGCTTTTTGGATCATAAGGAGAACATCTAACATATAGAACTGTGTATCTGATCACACGTTCCCTAAATGTGACCCAGAATACCACAAGATCAAAAACAGACAGCAGAAAGAAAATGGCAATTGAAAAAAAAAAATTAAAAATGAAAATGAACTTCATTACTTACGAGTACGGTCTCTGTTCCAGGCATGGCAGGTGATTGGCTCCAGCAGGAACTGATGCAGAGACATTCCGAGCTAAAGAAATTCCTATGTTGTAAAAAGTGAAAAGGCTGAAAGGTGTAAAATTGAAAACAAAACGCTTCAAAA
The DNA here is from genome assembly GCA_013390105.1 of Tichodroma muraria. Lineage (NCBI taxonomy): Eukaryota > Metazoa > Chordata > Aves > Passeriformes > Sittidae > Tichodroma > Tichodroma muraria. Next base: position 260,580 of record WAAG01089181.1, read on the forward strand.
TGAGAGGATTAATGAAACAAAGTTAACCTTCAATGTTTACCAAGCATCTTCCAGTGCAGTGTCACAATTTATTTACAGATCACTATAAATATGATAAGGCTGCTCAAGAGCTGCCTGTGTCACACCCCCAGATATTTTCAGTATGATGATGGATTTTCACTGTCCTGCTTACATTAGCTAATTGCAATTGCCCTAAAAGCCAGATACACTTGCTTCTTTGTTTTTTGTATCCTCACAGACAAGACAGCCAGTCCTCAAGAAATCTAATAAACCTATTAATTTTACTATGGAAATAGAATAATTAAAAAAATAAATATCTAGGACAAAGCTCAGTGAACTGATTCTAAAGCCTGACTTGTATCCAGGCTCACAGGCAGCACTACAACAAAATCTTTTTTTCAGGAATTCAAACTGATGTGTAACTGTGATCTGCTGATATATTATTTGATAAAACCATTTATATGTATCCTAGGGAAAAATTACTAAGATTAGTAATTAACTAATTAGTAATTTCTTCAAATCAATTCTAGCACTGAACTGTTTGATAATCAGGCCTCTGCCCCATGAAACTCAAACACTAAAACAAACTGAATCATTGTAGTTGGTATTTTGTTTAAAAAAGGCTAAATACCTACTTTTATTCTTTTAATTTATGGCTATTACAAGAGACAGTGCTGAAAATCTGCAATTGGAGGCACATCCATCCGCAGACACAAAGTTGTTTAAAAAATGTTTTTATTATATTATCTTCCATCCATTTATGCTGCCTTTGGTTAATACAGGACATGGAATAGTAGATTTTTGAAATGAAAATATTTTAGATTCCAAAATACTTTAGGTATTAAAATATTTTAGGTATTAAAATACAGTATTCTATGTGCTGTATTAACTAGAGCAGCAAAAATGGATGGAAGATAACACCATAAAAACTCAAGGTCACCTGCAATAATAAAAATGTGCACAGTTCAATACATCCCACTTGGATTTGTCAATTCCTTTCATATATTCCACTAATTTTCACAGCAATTTATCACTGCCTGATGGATCAAAGCATTTTTACCCCCACATATCCATCTTATAAGAACAATCTCCGTGATGTCATTCCAAGACATCCACACCCATTACAGCTTGGAATTACAACATACCCAAGTATGGCCATGTTAGCAGAGGGTGGAGACTTCAGGACAAGGTAGGAATTTGGAAGCAAACAGGAAATGAATGGCAATCCAACAGAAACTTAGGAGTGAAAGAAGGATGAGTACACTCTTATGGAGCCTCGGGAATTACTATCACACCATCAGTTTAACAAATACCTTGAAAGTGCTGGATCTTGGAGCTGAGGTGAGACAGTATTTCACCAATGCAAGCAACTGGAGAGACTTTTTATTTTATTTAGTTTTTTCTTTAAGACAATCGAGCACTGTTGTTCTAAAAATATCCAAATTATGGGTGCATTTCAAATGTACTTGAAATACAACTTTTAACAATACGAGCTTTTAGTTCAGCTCACAATTTTAACCAGCATGATTTTCAGGGTTCTTATAATAACCACATTCTATCAATCAAATGAAATATTAAATACACACAGTCACAGGCAAAACAATTAATATTTTTTTTGTCAATGTGAAAACGTTGCCATAATCAGGGTTACCTCTACCCTTGGACATCCATCATTTGAGATCCCACTTGAGAATATAAGCAAATCACAACTGCAAAGTGCTTTTTCCAGGATCTTGCTTTAGCTCCTGCCAACATTCAGTAGCAGCACATTTCCATATACAGGAAAAGTTCAAGAGCTGTTCCACCAACAAGGAACGCTCAGCCTTTGCTACTCTCTCCGAAATAAAACGTAAAAATATCCCAGCTCTTCTCCCCAAGGAATGCAGCTATTCTGAAACACTTTCTAATACAACTGTAGTATTTTATTCACAGATTGGTATTACATCTAAAGTATGGTCCCACCCTACCTCCTGGTTCAGGTATTTTTACTTAGCTGTTCCCAAAACCAACCCAAAGTTGTATGATCCATTCCTTCCCATTGATTGAATTCCTTGAGCTCCATAACTGGCTACTGGTGACCTTTTTCCATTTTGGTTTGGTTACAAACCAAAAAAATAAAACACAACAATGATGATAACCTCAAAAAGCAGTGCTATTTCTGTCTCCTGATAGGTACAGCGATATTTTCTTGGGGAAGATAAATCTTAAAGAAGTTTTCCAGTTATATTTATTCCTTACTAATACACAGACAAAATCCAACTCATATTTCTCTAGGAAAAATGCTGCTGGCTTTATGATTCTTGACAAATTAACAACCTCAATGCCTTCCTGTCATCCACCCTCAGAATCTCACATGGGGAAGATACTGGTATGACTCTGTCACCAATACTTAATGCAGCTCTCCCTGAGTTTTATTTCAAATGCAAAGCAACTGACTTTGAGTTTCAATAAAATATTTTAAAATGGAGAAAAAAAGGGAAATCTTGCACCTTTGTAGAGCAGTTCTTTCAGTACAAGGCCTGAAATAACTGAGGTTGGGATGTACGGGACTCAGCTGCTGTCACCTCTCAGTGGGGTGAGGAATATGCGGTAAAAGCCCATCCCTGGACAAGCAACCAGCCAGAATACTGACTTAGAATGGGAGATGGAAAATGTGTGTGTGACAGCGAGAAAGGGATCTTTTTAATTCTTGCCTACTCCCGGAGCACCTACACCACTTCCAAACACCTGGAAGCGAAGCACCTGCGAGGAAGGACAGCCTCCCACCACTGTCACTCCCTCCCCAGTCACACAGCGCCGATTTCCCAAGGGGGTGAGTCCTCTCGGGCACCTCCTGACACAAGACACCGTCAGCAGGATAAAGCCGCCGGGATGGGGATGGATTGTGGGCTGCGGCCCTGCCAACACAGGGGGCACGGCGAGGGCCGTGGGGGGCACAGCGGGGGATACGTGAGGGCACGGCGGGCACATCCCCGGCCCCTCTCAGGGCGAAGGGGTGAGCGGCGCCCACCGCTTCACCCACAGCAGGGCGTCCCCAGCCCCTCGGGGCAGCGATGCTGCGCTGCCTCCCCCCTGCCCTCCCCTCACGCCGGAGGGCCCGCAGGCTCGCCCCGCCCGCCGCCCATCGCTGCCGCGGCCGGGACTCACCTGAGGCGGCGGGGGCGGAGCGGGACTCGCGGACTCTGGGCAGTCAACGCGACTCCGCTCCGGCGGCGGGAGAGGCCGAGCGGGCCCGGCTCTGACACGGGCGGCAGGAAACGCGCTGCGCGCATGCGCCGCCACCCTCCCCACACAAAGGGCGGAGCGGCGCCTGCGCGGCCCCTCAGGGCGGGGCGGCAGCGGCTCGGAGTCGAGGAACCGGCAAGGTGAGGGGGGAATTTAGAGTCGTAAAGTCCGACTGACGGTCCGCCGCCGCCGCCGTGAGCCCTAAACCACATCACCCAAGCGCCTCTTAAACGCCTCCAGGGGTGGTGAGTCCACCATTTAGCTGGGTAAGCTGTTCCAGTGTCTGACCACCCAAACAGTGGAAAAAATAAATAAATTACAATGTCTACCCAGTGCCTCAACTTAAGGCCATTTCCTTCAGCCCTCTTACTGCAGACACGGTAGAAGAGGCTGGATCGCACCTCAGTGCACCCTCCTTTCTGATCTACTACTGTAGTCAGCCTGGAGGACAAGGAAAGAAAACGGGGGAAAAAAGGAAGGTATTTCCCCCCACCCGGTTCTTTGTCTGAGGAGAAAAAAACAAAGGTGTAATTATTAATTGTTCCCAAATGATTCCCAGTAGTTGGGGATTAGATTACACGAGTAGATGATTCCCAAAATACAGAGGTGCCACAATGCTGGACACATGCATGAGACTGGGGCCCCAAACAGCAACAGTCATAACCCATCCTACAGAATACATCACAAAGAATCTATACTGCAAGTGAGGTATCACCAGCATAATGGAGACAAAATGCCACAAATATGAGAGCAAATAAATCCACCCTGAGTCTCCTTGACACTAACCAAACCCAGTTCCTTCAGCCATGGCTGATAAGGTTTCTAGACCTTTCATGAGCCTTTTGCCCTCCTGTGGACATGCTCCAGCACCTCAATGTCCTTTTTGAAATGAGGGACCCAAAACTGAACACAGCACTCAAGGTGTGTCACCGATGCCGATCACTGCCCTGGTCCTGCTGGCCACACTATCCCTGATAGAGGGAAAGATGCCATTGGAAGGGACAGGGCTGCTCTGGAGCCAGGCTGAGAAAGCTGGGGATGTTCAGCCTGGAGAAGATCCAGGGAGACCTTAGAGCCACTTCCAGGACCTAAAGGGGCTCCAAGAGACCTGGAGAGTGACTTTGGACAAGGGCCTGGAGGGACAGGACAAAGGGGAACGGCTTCAAACTGAAAGAGGGCAAGGTTAGATGAGATATTGGGGAGAAATTCTTCCCTGTGAGGGTGGGGAGGCCTTGGCACAGATTCCTATAGAAGCTGTGGCTGCCTCATCCCTGGAAGTGTCCAAGACCAGGCTGGACAGGGCTTGGAGCAACCTGGGGTAGTGAAAGCTGTCTCTGCCCATGGCAGAGGAGTGGAACTGAATGATCTTTAAGGTCCCTTCCAACCAAGACCATTCCATGATTCTGACTGAGGGTTGGAATATCAAAATAAGTTCACAAGCAATAATTTGCGCTACTCTTAATCCCCTCAAGGAATTGCCTCCTCTTTGAGGTCTCGTGCTTTGTCTCCTTCAAACTTGTGAGATTTTGTGAGCTCAACAACAGCAACAACAAACAAAAAAGTCTGGGAGAATGGAGAAAGATATATGACTCCCAGATATACTGAGGAGCAATAGAGTAGTGAGTTTAATTTCAAGTCTGAGAGAAAATAAACAATTTATAAGCATCTCAAAGGCAAAAAGAAGGTGAATGCTGGCCAGTATGGCTTTGTCAGAAATGAATTGAGCCAATCTAATTTCCTCTTCTGGCATCATAACAAGGATTGCAGATAAGGGCAAAGCAATGTATGTCATATATCTTGATTTTTAGTACAGTTTCTGACACTGGCTTGCAGGATATTCTAATAATAAACTGGGAAACCAGTCTAGATGATACTGCTCTAAAAGAGTTGCAAAGCTGGTTGAGGGAAAAAGTACTTAATATCAGTGCTTGTACAGGGAATTTACCTGTGCAGTACTCATCTATGATGCAATAATGCAATTACTGCATCTGAAGCTGAGATCAAGTTCAGAATAAACACAGTGGCAGAACCAGGATTCAAAATGGGAGCTCTGTGGTAAAAATGGGATGTGGTTGAGCAGCAGGTGCACTGCTGTTCACTTCAACTCCATCAGCTTCAGGTTTACACCACTGGGAATAGGGCAGGTGGCTGTGCTGCAGGGAAGGGTGGAGGGGCTGCTGATGGTCAAAGGCTGAACAGGAACAAAAACATCTTTTTGCAGAATGAGGTAAACACCACACAGGCCCGTGTGGGTAAGAAAATCCAACACAGAGGAATCCTGCTCTGCTGAGCTGCATTAGAAGAGCATTAGAGTCCTGTGCACCAGAGGTTTGTAGAAAAAGGTGGCAATAATGACCAGGGACTTTGAACACATGACTTCAGCTGAGCCTGTTGAGAGGACAGAAGACTGAGGGAAGATGTGCGTAGTGTTTGAATAGATGAAAGGCTGCTGCTCTGAAGAAAGGAACAATTTGTTCTCTTATGTCCACAGGGTAGGGCGAGAAGTCATAAGCGAAGATAACAACAAGGCAGATCTGGGTAAAAAATTGCCAGCCACTGCTTTGAAGTAGTGAAGCCGTGCGTTAGGAACTGATTTGACAGGATGTAGGGCTGCTCTGAGAAGTTTTTAAGGATGGATCCGATATATTTATCAGGATGGCAAAAGTGCAATACAAGGTCTTGTATTCAGGAAGAGGTGAGAGTCTGTAGCTTCTGTCAGTGGTCCTGTGGCTCTGTGGCTGCAAGATGTGTAATCAGTGCAGCCAGCCCTTATTGGCTTAACAGTAAAACTGCCTCAGCTGCTGGGATTAAAGACACACAACTAGGCCGAGTAGAGTTACGTAACAGCAACAAAATTACATTTTAAGTACAGTTTTATGTTTACAAAATGACTTTCACCAGATGGAGGGAGAGGATCTAAATGAGGAGCTCTGCAGAGGTTTTAAGCATTAAAAGCTAAGACCCTGTCTCCAATGAAGCTTCCCAAAGAATTTTCCACCGCTGCTCCTGCTGTAGTGCTGATACAATTGCGCTGTGCTAATCTGGGAAGGATGCCGATGTTTTTGAGATTAAAGCCTCACAAGCAAAGCTGAACTGATCGTAGTGAAAGTGGTTTAGATGCAATCTGACCTTAAGGTATGTATGAAAAATGATTTAAACTGTGGCATCCTCATTCAGCTACAGGGTAGCAGCTAGTCAAAAAGAGATCTTCTGGAAGCTGGCTGTTAGACACACAAACAGGTAACTGGGGATGAAAAGTCATGCTTTGAGTGCATTCTAGGTGTGCATCGCCACAGGAGCTGTTTATGCCTCTCAGCTCATTTGAATTTGCTCTTGTTGTGCTCTCTACCCTCCTGTTGCGATGCCTTATATCTTGAGTTTGAGCAGAATATGATGTTCTGCTTTCTCACTGTGAAAAAGACAAGTTTTTCCCCATACAATAAACTTTACTAAGACTATGAATAAAGGCTATTGATGAGAGGAATTATTTGCAAGAGATGACCTGGATCACATGTCCCATCCTTGACTTGAAAAATCTTAAATCTCTGTTAGCACAGATCCTTCACATAGTGTTGGATGTGTTCCATCATTCCAGATATACCAGGGATGTATTATTTTGCAAGGTTTTGAGTCTGACACACTCAAACTCAGATAATTCTTTTGTCTGCAGATTCTTTCACACTTTTTCTGTCTTCTATTATTTTAAGAAAAGATCTAGCCCTTACTGTGCATCCATTTGGGGAGTAGAAGTATTCTGCTCCTTTTCCCTTTCTGTTTCACCATTAGTGAAAACATCTGTACTATCCATTAGCTGTTCCAGGAGTACCTCTGTGCCTAAAGAGACTTGTGGAATGCCTGCGTTACCTTTCACAGGGAGCTGCATGAGTCAGCTGGTGTTGAGAACACACCTATATTTTCCTCATCTCCATCCCACACCCTTTTCTGCTCTAATAAACTCATGGCAGGTGGTTTCAAACACGCGAGCTCCGGCTTCCCTGAGCCACTGGCACAGAGGAAAAGGATTGAGGCCTTGGATAACCTCCCCAGGAAGCAAAGGCTGAGACACAGTGCCTGGTGAGCAGTTTGTTTAGTTTGTTTAGTTTGTTTAGTTTGCCGTTTGTGTCCTGGTGTGCAATGGAGCCATCCCATCTCCCTCTCTTCCGCATCTTCCACTTCATGTATTTAATTTGTTTAATTGGCCAGGCTCTGTTCCTGTACCAGAAACGGTTTGATTTAGCAAGAGAAATCTTTGCGCTGGAAAAAATTGACCTGGAACACGTCTGATATTTGTGCATGGTGACATCAATGTCAGGAGAACGGGCATGACCTTGAAGAGTGGTAGTTAATAAGTATTTCATAAACTGTGTGTTCATGTCTGTGCACACATCAGAGACTGTGCTTGAGGACTGCACATTTTGTAGATGTAGAGATGCTTTGTAGAGAGTGATACACACATTCCAGTGACTGTCTCAAAAGGTGCATCCAAGCCTACAAAGGTCCACATGTCTAGGAATGCTGTCAGTATGATCTGAACGTGTGCTTCCTGCAGCAGGTGTTTTGGAGAGGGAAAAGCCCCTGGTGTGCACCAGGTGCCATTGTGTGATCACAGAACACATCAACCTGGAAGGGACCTGTAAGAATCATCCAATCAAACTCCTAAGTGATGAAACAGTGAGCTGGGGCAGGGAGGACCTGCAGCCTCCTCATTTGCAGTTTGTTCTGCATCTTTCCCTCTGGTTGGTTTTACAGACACCAAAAGCCCCTTTAGAGACCCCTTCTTGTGCAGAATTTTCAGTCTCCACACATTGTTTCTGTTTGGTGTCTGGCTGTTTCCAGTTCCTTCGTCTGAAGAGGAGCAGAAGGACAATTGATGTGCCATTTTGAGGGTCAGAAACAGGACGATGGTATCCACCCCAGGAATTTGAAGTTACTTGTGCTCTAGAGTTTTGTTGCAGTTGAAAAATAGAAGTTATGCTGCTGATGACAGCACACCTTCCAAATTCTCCTTTGTGGGTGTAGATCAGCTGCTGAGACCAGTGGCTTGTTACTGCTGCATTCAGGCACCATAAAATTCTGATGGATGAGTTCTGCACGGGGTGCAAAGTGCTGAAATTCCCTTGTGCTCCAGTGGGTTCAGAGTATCCCACATGCAGCTTTTCTGCCTAGCCTGGATTTCCTTGAATTAGTGAATTCCCTTTGGGACATATTGGTTGTTAAATGAAAATGTTCCTTTTCAGGTATTTGTGCTGCGTGTGGAAGCTCGGGTGCAGGAAAGAGTTTCGTAGCTGCTCTGTTGGAATAATCTCTCTAATACAGTTGTACATATTTTTCTTACCCTGGAGTTTCATAATGGTGTTTTTTTCCCCCCCTCCTCTCAAGGCTAACTATTCTGCCTATTCCATCTTGACTTACAGGTCTTTTATTGCAATTTAATAGTTGTTCTTAATCTTTTCCAGGTGCACATAATGATCCTGCTCCTGACACAGATCTTTTGCCACACAGGAAGCATGTGAAGAAGGTATGAAACAGATTGAGAGCATAGCTATTTATACAGATCATGGAAAGTTAGGATATGTAGATTTGAAATCTGTGTGTTACTTTCTGAGGAATTTTGCCATATCTTTAATTTTATTGTGTATCACAGGCTGCCTTTCTGAAGGCTGGATCCAGAGTTCACTGAAATCATTGGAAGTAATCTCTGACATTTTGGACGACTCTAGATCAGACCATAAACCAGGTGGTGGGTGCTTGTTTTGAACCACTGGACTAGTCAAAGTTGTTATCCCCACCTGTTATTAAATCAATAGTTTTGATTCTAATGACACTTTAGGCTTTTATTTCCACCCTCCAGTGGAGAGAAGGTGGCTGAGCGTGTGCTGTAGGTGGAGGGTGAAGACATTGTCTGAGCACGCAGTAGCAGAAAGCACAAAGGTGGCAGAAGGCTCAGTGTCAGTCTGGGAGGAAATGCTGTGCATTAAATCCCCAGCTAGCTGTGATATTTGGGAAGTGCCAGTTGTCAGCACAGTGCCAAAGGAGCAATCTGCTCAGTGCTGGCAGCTCTGCTCCCCTCTGCCAATTCCAAATGCCACTGACTCGCTGCGGAGGGAACCCAGCCTACTCTTTGTTGGAGGGCTGATAGGTGTGAGGAGTGGAGTTGTGTAATAAGTGAAAGAAAGGACAAATCAAGAGGAAATGGAGGAATTCCTCAGGGTGCCATCTGTGATGCAGATTACCAGGGAGGCAGAGTGAAAGTGAATTTCTTCTTTTGTGGATTAATTCTGCCAGGCTGCAATCAGCGTGCTAACATGCATCCTGCCTTTCAGGATCATAAAAAGCAGTGCAAGTGCTGACATCTATTATTAACACTGCTTTCAAATCACCACTGGAGAGAAATAATGGAATATATACCTGAAAGTTTCCAGCTAACCACCATAAAGGGCAGAAAGGTGGGGAGGTGACTTACATCAGCCAACAGCTTTCTTTGCTCCCTCATCACCTCCTCAGTGCTTGCTGATGATTTCCTTGTGCTCATTAGTAATGTGTTGAAGGTCAGGCCCCAGCTTTCATTTAATAGTAAACAAACTGATTTCAGAGGGCAGAAGGAAGTCTTAGAGACCCAAGACATCATTCTTATCTGCTCTTCTCTTCCATTCAGCTGCCAGAGATGATTTGTGAATGATACAGTGATACACCTCTGAGGCAGAAACAGACCCTGTTGTTTACCAAGGCCTGAAGCCTGCATCCATTTTTCTGAATTTCTGTTGGATTTAAGTTTATATACCAATATTATTTATTCCAAAGCTCTGCTGCAGTAGCAGTATCTGGCTTTAGGCCTGACTGAAGCTGTATTTGATTGCTTTCTCAACAAACATAGTCTCTGCTCCACAGTTTATGATATGGATGTGTCTTTTTATCTCATGGAAAATATGAGCCCCACAGCTCATTTAGCACTTACTTTTTACTGATATGAATCATTGGAGGACTGTTNCACAGTGTTCCAGAATGCTGCACAGGTTCAGTGCTATGTGGGTTTTATATAGCAAATAAGTTTTAAACCCCCAATTTAGTATGGATATAGCAGCTCACCTGCTTAAAATGTATCCTTTTATTATCGGTCAGTTGGAGGGGAATGTATTGGTTGCATTTTTTATCCTATTCGAATAAAAGCCACATTTATGACTCAGTTTTTATAACCAATGTCCCGTAATTGCAGCTGAGAAGTGCTTCTTGGATTATCAGTCCTTTCCAGAAGTTACATTCCTCTCCTTGGAAATGTTATCATGGGTGGTCTTGATGGAAAAGCACTGCAGACTCTAATGGTGAATGTTAAAGTGTATTCATAAATCTGTGCACAAACTGAAGTGGCAGGTATGTTATTTCATTCTGCAGTCTGTAACTTAAGGAGGCTTCAAATTTCACTACAGTTTCACTGGGGGCTACAGTCCATGGAAGAAATCCGAGCACCATGGAAACAACTGTAAAACTCTGGTTTCAATGGAGGCAGAATTTTATGCTGTCCGTTTTAGTGTGGCTTTTCCCTCAGTAGTGTCTTAGCTGCTCCACCAAATTTATTAAAAGTCTCTTCATAAGCCTTGCTAGGAATAAAGATGGGCCAAGATGGTGCTTTCGTGAAAATCCTGCTATGAGTGTAATATTTTTAAAAACTGAGCTCTTCATGTTTCATAGAGTTATCAGACTTGCCTTATACACCACTGATACTTATCCATTATTTGCCTAATCCTGCACTTCTTACCCTGAGTTAAGATTTAATGTTAAACCACACACACATAAACTCTCTGATGAGGTAGCTGTTGCATGAATAGTTCTATTTTGACACTGATTTCATCATGCCTTCTCCATGACCTATGCCTGCTCCTACAGTTTTCCAGGGTGCTCACTGCCCTCCAGGTCAGCCTGCACTTCTTCCAGTTCTCTCTGA
>WAAG01089181.1:271798-285312 GCA_013390105.1 Tichodroma muraria
GGTGGGCAGAGGCAGCATTTACAGCTCCTGCAGCTCCTCAAGCTGGTGAGCATCCTCACCCCTTTGGATCCAAAGGTCCTGAAAGCAGGTGAAATATTAATGTAAATAATAAAGGGAGAAGACGCTGAAAGTTGTAGGAGGTCTCTCTGCAAACCTAAGTTCTTTAAGGTGATGCAAGATGGCTTTTTTTGAAAAAGCAAAACGTAAAATCAAACCCCATGAAAACCCCAGCTCTCTCAGCATCGTGTTTGCCTCTCATTGTAGCCACACTGATTTTAAGAGAATTGTTTCTGNTGTGTATATGGAGATAGAATCTTCGTTGTTAGTCTTTAAGTTACTAGAATTGGATTTTTGGCAGCAGTTGTATCACTTTATTCCAACAAAGAGACAGCTTTTTACTAATTTGCTTACTTAGTTTTATTTTAGCAATGAAGAGCTGAGGGAAGCTCTCTAGTTTTACAACTGTTAGTTTCCAGTCCATTTCTTGGCTATCCTATTCAAACAGCAATCACAACTTCTCTTAAACATAGAACTTTTTGGTTTAATTACATATAAATAGTTCTTGGGTTTTCAGTTTGACAAAAGCTGATAGTAATGCTTGTCTAGTATAAGATTTGTTGAAACTACTGCAGATTGAAATTGGTGTGAGTGGGAGAACCAGGGCTTTCGAATATAAATTCTCAGTGTGTTCAAGATTTCTGTCTAAACAAGAGCACATAATCTACTGCTTTGTTGCTTAAGTATAAAATAGAACTGGAGTTATTTTCCATCCAGGAGCTGTATCCAGCCTCTCCAGTTTACCTGGCCATGCTGCTGCAGTTTGTTCAGGTCTGGACAAGCTCACTCTTGTTCCTGCTGGCAGAATCCAGCTGCATTTCCAATCTGATCAGGTCAGTGTCCATCACTTCCAAGCAGAGATCTTCAGCACTCCCCTTCACTTCAGTCTCCAGACTCGCCTGCAGAGACTCAATTGCATGCTGGTGAGTGTTTCTGTGGACTCCAGTGAAGCATATGGTACAGCAGTCTGTTACCTTGAGTCTGATCCAGCCCTTGTATCAAATTATTGCCCACCAAGTAATAAAAATATAGTAACTTTTCAAATCTGTTAAAACTGGGATACCAGGACTTTGTACCAAGCCATTCACAAATACCTTCTTTTAAAACAGGACTGGAGAGATTTCAAGAGGTCATCCTAAAAATGTACTGCCTAAAATCTGGATCACCTCCTGCCAAACCAGTCCCACTTGATGGGAGACCAGACTGCATTTAACTTCCAGTAAAAGAGACTGTAACCTCCAGACAATCTGGTCCAAGCAGTAATTCCCCTTAATGATTATCAAACTTTCCTAATGTCTAACTTAAAACCTCCATCCTGCAGTCTTATTATGTACATAATGTAATTATGGCCTACGTGGTTATACGTACAAAATCCATCTGGTGGTATGTGGGCAGCAGGCACCAAGCTGATAGGAATCTCTCACATCTACAGCATTGATGCCTCCAAGGAAGACTCTGCTTCCTCCAGTGCCACCTGCAGTTCATCCTTCTCAATCTCCAGCCTCACCGTTTGCAGCTCCTGAGTGTTCATACCTCCCTTCCTCAGCTGTTGATCAGATCCTTAATTTCCTCTAGGGAAGAAAACAGACATTTCATGTGATATGTTTATTTCAGGACTATACCTGAATTTTACCAAGTGCACAAGACAGTTCCTTTGACTGGAAACAGCATGAAATGGTTTCAGTCACTTTATGTCAGCTGTCCTTTTCTTTCATTGCTAAATATTGTCCTGGATTTCTGAATGAGCCCTTCTAGCTGTGTGTGTTCACAGAGGTGGAAGAATGAAGCGCACTAAATAAAGAGAATTTTTTCCCAGGTTTTATCCAGCCTTCCCCTTTCCCTCTTTCAGATGGCTGCTTTCACAAAGTTGGAACAGGACACCACATCATCTTCCTGCAGCAGAGAGGGGCTCTCTGCCAGCTGATGGAGGCTGGAGCAAAGGGTTGGGGGGAGAGCCCAGGAAACACTGGCTGTGTGCCAGGGTGTCCATCACTGTTTTCTCTTGGCCACAAGGACATCAGACTGTAGCTAGCATCTTCTGAATGTTTACAGTGTCATCTTCCAGTCTCCTGTAAGAGATCAATTTTTGTAATTTACAGAAGTGTAAAAAAATAAGGGGGCGAGGGGGAGAAACACTGGACAGCCAGTAGGGAGAAGGGATGCAAAGAGGGAGCTTGAGAGGAGTCTGACTGACTTGCTCTGAACTGATTGCTGGAGATGCTGAATCCTCTCCATGGAGGTTAAAGGGAATGCCTTCTTCCCAGGGTAAAGCTGGCTGTTGTTAACAGCCCCCCAAGTGAATTGCTCAGAATTAGAGGATGCTGGTAGCCAGAACTGGCACTGCAGCCTCTCTTCTATGGCACCAAATTAATGTCCTCAGAGACTGAAAGCACTGCTAGGAATAAGTAAAGTGCAACTGGTGCTGGAAGACACCCCAAGAGATCCTTCAGTAGAAATCAAGGGGCTTATGATGTGCAGAATTTTTGTACATCAAACTGGTACTTAACCTTAAGGGTCTTGTTCTCTCTCTTCATAGATTCCAGGTGCCCCAAGGATTCTTCATAGGCAGCCTTAAGCTCTACATTTTCAGTTGTGTACATTCCTTCTGTGAATTTAGTTCAACCTGCAGCTCTTTTCCCTTTTTTTGCCATTCCTTTAGCATCTTACCAAAGGCTCTCTGCCTCTTGTGCTGTCCCGAGCAGCACAAGCAGCATTGGCCTGGAAAAATAAAGCCAAGCATTCACTGGACACAGGTTTTCTTCACACTTCACTTCTCTGCATGTCCTGCCAGCCAGTCACAGTTAAATTGGCAGCCATTCTAAAGGCTGGCAGCATTTCTCTTGGTGACTCTGAATGGATGATTAAAATGTTTATGAGGCTGTCTTTCCCCACCATTAGGAATTTAACAAGATCACCCAGTTCCCATCAGTGTGATAGTCGTCCTTGCTCCTGTGGTTATAATGATGCTGCTGTGGAGCAAATGTTTTCCACTTCAGATATTCCTTGTGCAGATGTGCTGTTGGTAATTGCCTGGGTTGATCAGTGTGACTTTTTCTATTTCAAAGCAGATTCAGTTACAAACAAGGTGTTATTCAAGACTATTTGAGACTGTTTAACTGCTTGTCATGAAGGGAAAGAATAAAGGTACATTTTTCTTTCCTAGGAGCTTTTAATCACAAATATTCTATATATCCTTATGATCCACACATGTGTTCAGATACCATGGTGACAAGCACACCACAGGAACCATAGAATAAAGAGCTGCTTCATTAAAGAAAGGGATGGGGAAACAGATTTTTTCAGCCCTGTAATGCAATGCTGCATGTGGGATTTTCGGCTCTTGGGATCTGTTCTAAAGCCAACTGCAGGCATTGGCAGGTACCCAAGGACTTCACTGGATTTGGAGCAGCCTTTGTGGCTATTTTAAGTAACATTTTTATTCAAATATCCCACAGTTGCACTACTATTCATGCTCTTACACTAACATGAGCAAGAGTAGAAATACTAATTTAATGAAGGAGCTGGTGTTTAAACTGTGTTGTTTAGGTCTCCTTTGAGTTTGGTAGTTAATAACCAGTGGCTAACCCACCAGTACTGCAACACTGAAAAGTTCAAAGCAGGGTATCATTATTCTTTAAAGGAAGATGAATACCTTGCCTTGCAGTAAAGGGGGGCTTCTGCTTTAACTGTACTCTTGTTTCTGGAAGTCAGCTAATGAGCTTATGAGAAGCATGCTGTGTACTCCCAAGGATTAGCTGTGGCTCTCATTTGGGTTTTCTCTTGATGTGAGAAGTCTTAGCCTTGCTTCTCATGGCCATATAGATTGCTTGACGTTTAGTAGAGAGACCTTAAGAAATAAGGGGCTGGATCAAAGAGACCTGAGTTAACAGAAAGGCTCCCGGAGCCTCTGGTAGCAGGTCTTAGATCTTGGGGGTCAGGCTGAGTACCAATCCTGGGTAGCTGGATTTCTGGCCTTCTCCAGTCAACAGTGAGTTCCTCCACTTCATTCTGAAGCCTCTGCTTAGTTTTCTCCATGTTGGCAGCCCAGGCTTGGACTGATCCCACTGTCTCCTCTGCTTCCAGAGCCTCACAGCCAACTTCGTCCTGAAGGAAAGATGGCAGAAATATCCTGGTGAGTAGTTCATGGAGTTGAAGAGTGGTGGAATCAGCAGCCCTCGCCTACTGAACACCATCACTGTTTTCACCAGGGGGAAGATGGTAATTTGGCAGCAGTCTCAGAAAACAGATTGTAAAAACTTTGGTGTTTGCTTTAGCCTTAGGAAATTAGAGTGGCTTTTGTAGGGCTAATGGAAGAGTAAAATCCTGTTGAAATTAAAAAAGGCTACCCAAATTCAAGCCTTAATCAGAAAGGTTTGTTTTCTGTTTTCAGTGTACCAATGTTAGGTCTCAATAGTCTCTGTTATTGCAAGTATTATTTTCCTTCTCTTGGCTGGGGCCCTTTGCTTTCTCTCTCTCTTACCAAATACATCCTAACAGATCACATCCATGAGCTGTGACTCAGCAGCCAAACTAAATAATGAGACTGCCCTAAGCCCCAGACTCCCTGAAAGCTGAATGCTCACTTGGTTTCCTCCAGCTTTTGCTTCTGTCAATGGCATCAATCCTCTATTTGCTCCCCCACACTGTGACTTCAGTGTTGAGTTTAGAGAGCTGAACTGCAGCTCAGCTTTGCTTTTCTCCTCTCCCTCCAGCTGCTCTTTCATCAGGTCCAAATCCTGCTCAGTGTTGTCTGGGTTCCCGCAGCAGCCATGCAGGACTCAAGGTAGCACAAGTTCCACTTGAACCACTCAGTTCTGGACATCTAGAAACATCTCAGCCTTCAAAATATCTTCCTGTTCAGGAGCCAAGGTTTTATTTTTTCCTTACCTGTTTTTTGCTGAATTGAGGTGAATTGAATTGAGCTCGTACAACTAAAAACAGAACTTGGCTTGTCACCATCACTGTTTGCTCTCAAACAGTGTTTCAAAGAATTATGACAGTAAACCCATTTGGTGATTGTTCTGAGCACAGAATCCTTGCCAGATTGGTGATATACAGGTGCAGCACTAGAATTACTCTTTGGAGATAAACAGAAATTTCCAACACACAGGTGTCAGACAGGGAGATGAAGTGTTGATATATTTTGAGCCAGACTTTTGTGATCCCTGCAAATAAACTGCTGCACAACCCACTGAATGGACAGTGGACTGATAATCAGGAGGCTCTCTGTGTTCTGCTATGTTGCCAGCTCATGGGAGACTCCATATCTTATTTCCATATCCAGACAACGCTCATGTCCCCCACACCCCCTCCAAGATCAGCTGCTGATTAGCATTAACTTGGATGAGAAAGTTCTCCTTTGTGAGGGCTAACACGACAGATTTGTTACTCTGAAGTTGACAATGTTCATAGGAGCAGGCAGTGCATGACCCATGACAGCAGCAGCCTCTGCAGGCACCTGGTGTTCCCCAGCACCTTGGACTCCTCATCCAGCTGCCTCCTCAAGTCATCTGCGTGCAAGCTGAGAGAAATCTTTAGTGGACGGTCTGGTTAAGCCTGCTCTGAGCTTCCTGGAGCTCCCAAATCAGCTGGCTGGTTTTGGCTGTGCAACAACTGTATAAAGAAGCAGGAGAGGAACTAATTCAATGTGACTAGAGTAAGTGAGAAGGATTGGGCAGATCTGTGAGAGGAGATAGGGCAGGGCTGCCAGAGCTGGATGAAATGTAGGGGAAGAGAAGGATCCAAGGGAGGTAACATTGCACAAAGCTGTCAAGAATTTACCTTAGAGCCTGATGGCTTTATTTTCAGCTTGGCTCTCCTCCACTGCAGCCAGCTGGGCATTGGCCTCAGCCAGGTTATCTTCCAGCCAGTGAACATGAGCATGGGAGTTCAGCTGGAAGAGAAAGGCCAATCATATGATGCTGAGTAAGGCTTCAAGGGCCAAGATATCCTCCCTCCCTGGCAAACTCAGTTTATTCCAGTTGGTAATTGCACTGGGATGACTGTAGTAGCCCAGGGGAGTGCAGAGTGTCCTGACCTTTGTGAGGGGGATGCCTGCTCCATCAGCCAGGATGGGCAGTGTTCAGCATCAGCTGCCAACAGCTGCTTCCTGGCATCAGCAGCTCCCACTGGAGAGCTGGATTCTGCTTTGCTCTCATGGCTGCACCTGTGGCTGCATTGGTTTGGTGGGGAATTCCCTGCTGGTGTCTCCCCCTGGGTTTCTGCAGAGATTCCGTGCTTACACTGAGCTTACTCATTTCTGCCTCCATGAACTGATGGTCCACCTCCAGCTTTGCTTTCACTCTGGGGCATCTCCATGAGCTCTGCTATCCCAGCCATGGCAACTGCATTCTTCCTGTGACCCTGCCCTGCTGGAACTGACCTTGCTGCTTTCTGTGCCACTGGACAAGCTCCTCTACCTGTTTTTCCCCTTGCAAGGTGTCTGACAACATGGACCTATCTCCTGATATGGACGAGAATTAATCAGCTCACATTTCTAAAGTGAATTAAAATGGAAATTATTGATGCTATCAATTTGTATCAGTCATTAGAACATGGTCAGAGCATTCTATTCAAATGTAGCCTCAGCTTCCAGGTCTTCTTCCAGCTCTTCTCTGTCTGGAGTGACTGGAGTACACACATGAGCACAGCAGTGTCTGTAAGCAGGAGATGTGAGAGAAACTTGTGGGACTATGAACAAGAATCCTAATTTCTTCACTCCCTTCTGTATGTGTTTGTCAGCTCAACTGGATTTTATTTCTTGGGAGAGATCTATGGCTGGGAATACTGAGCCAAGAAAGCAGGAATGCCTGGCCAGGTGTCTCAGCAGACAGCTGATGTTATCTGCAGCATGGTTGGCTTCCTGTATGATGTTGGAATTTGGCCTTCAGGAATATAATCAAGCTGATTTGGTTACTGGAGGGAAATAGAGGCTTGTTCATAGAAATAGCTGCAATCTAGGTCTGTGTGTCATGTTTTTATTGAAATGCTGAGTGTTTAGTTAAATATTTGAACACTGAAATACTTGGGCAAAATAAATATTTGAATTCAGAATGGTAACACTGCACGTCCTGTGAACTGTGGCCTCATTTCTTGTTTGATTTACCACCTTTCCTTCCAGAGTGAGAGGGACAGTGCCTTGGAGGTAGAGTTCCATGGAAAGGTCTATCAGGCATCTTTGCTGACTGCCTGAGGAGGATCCTGGAACACATCACCTTCCTCCTGGTCAGAGCAGCATAGCAGGAGATAATGCAGTGAGCACACAGTTCCCCAGACTTCAAAGTGGAGTTTCCAGTGAGTGGATAATACACAAGACAAGCTGGATTCAGAGCTGGCTGAACTGTTCAATCCCTGGAAACTAAAAGGCAAATGTTTCCAAGCCCAGGGGTTTCACAAGCTCATAGAGAAGTCAGAAACTGCTGTAGAAAAAACATCAGCATCTGCCTGGGGAAAAATAAATACTAGATCTCAGCTGGTTCTGTTATTTAAGGGTTTAAAGAGTGATAGGCTCCAGACTCCATTTTAACAGGGTAGGTTTAAAGGACTGTATTAATCTTTTATGCCAACTCAGTCTTATCAAAAAGTCAAAGCTGCACAAGCTGCCTATTGTGGGGTGGTAAAGGTAGGATGTTACAGCAAATTAATTAAGTCAAATGAGTGTTTCTGCTCCATAGTGAACAGCTGAGATTTAGTGTCCTGTTTCCGTAGTGGGACTGGCAGGGCACTTAAGTCCATTTTTGCTTTGTGGAAGCTCCTCTTACCCCATCATTAACTGGTCTGCACAGAAAGGTTCAAGCAGCTTGGGAAGCTGAGCCTGTTTGCTGCTCTGAAGAACTAAAACACTTAATTTTTCTTCTGTCACTTAAGTGTCCCGGTGGCCTTGCTCTGAAGCACAAGGATCTTGTACTCCCTGTGGAGAATTTGAATTAGCAAAGCTAGCAGTATGTATTAATGATTGCACACATTGCCTTTGCTACTTAGCTCATTAACTAGGTAAATTAGTGGTTTGGATAATCTAGAGTTGGATATTTGTATTCCAGGAAGTTAATTTCTAAGGGGAGGTTTCTCAGAGCAGTGCTGGCAGACCCATCACTGAAGTAGTCAATAGTGACACTAAAATAAAGTTCTAATTTGTGATAATATTTTGCAATTCTAAAACAGTTTTTATCTGAGGATCAGAAGGCCTTACATAAACATGAATCATTTAAGCCTCATAACTTCCCGGTGATTATACACATTTTATATGTGGGTGAGTGTGGAAGATGAATTACAAATATCAGACAATGAGTCAGGGAAAGACTTAGGAAACAAAATCTTGTATTTCGGATTCTGCCTGCCTGAATTACTGAACTGTACTTGTGCTTGTCATTGGGTTAATGCTGGAGAGATTTGGGATGACTGTGGATTTTCTCAGTGAATGGTCAAGGGACTTCTCAGCTGTTGCTGATGCTGTCAGAGCTGTGACGTAGCACAACTGCACCCAGTAGGATTTTGTACCCTGGGAAATTTCACTCCAACTGACACATTAAACCATGAAAATTCCTTAGAACCTCTTCCAAGTTTCGCTCATTTCATCTCATTGAGGTTGGCAGTTGTCATTTTGAGGTCATGCTCTGCTTTAGGATGAGCCTTTTTCATCTCGCCATGGATTTTCTTTTCTTCTTCAGAGTTGTCCTCCAGCTAATTGAAAAAAGGAGAATAAATGTGAAAAAAGACTTTGTAACAAGCATAAAATCATAGGATCATGGAACGATTGGGTTGGAAGGGACTTAAAGACCATCCCATTCCACCCCCCTGCCATGGGCAGGGACACCTTCCACTATCTCAGGTTGCTCCAAGCTCCGTCCAAGATGGCCTTGAACGTTCCAGGGATGGGGCAGCCACAGTGAACATACAGATGATGTTTATCAGAAGGGCCCAACAGACCAAAGAGGGTTATCTAAAATTGAGACTGTGGCAACTGTGCCTCACCTCAGGTATCCGAGTGGCAGGTTGGCTGCTGTTCTTGGGCAGGTGGTTCACCTTGTTCTCCTCACCTTGAAGTTTTCCAAGGGAGAGTCTGAGACTAGTGCACAGAGCTGGGTGAGAGGCTAAACCCTGCCCTGGCAGCAGACTGAAAACCCAAAGAATTCATCCGAGGTGCTTCCGGAGAGCAGCCTGAGCTCTGTGTGTGGTTTTCAGTGGGCCACGGGTCCAGCAGTGACTCTTCCCGAAGCATCCTGCTTGCCCTCAGAATTCACACAGCTCCTTTGGGCAGTGGCACAAGTTGGCAACACTTCAGTGTGCTGCCGTGAGTTAACACCTAGAAAAACACGGCCCCTTCCTGTTTGTGCAGCATGCTGGAGTCTCACAGCATTAAACCAAGTAGACAATGGGGGTTTTTTCCCTTTCCCCAAACCGGGAGAATGGGAATGGGAGAGAATAAAGAAAAATGAAATGGTTATTTCTGCCTGGTGAACTCCCTCCAAAGCCCTCTTCTCCTTTTGGCATTTAGTGACTGAGTCATTCCGAGCAGAGAGATCTAAGTTTGAACCCTGTGGTCTAATGCCTGCAGACAGGAAAAGGGTTTTGTGGATCACACAAGCCGTTAGCAGCAGCAGGACAAAATGTCACTGGAAACTTGTGCTTCGTTAGAAGGAATCTGAGATTCAGTTAATAAATTCTGAGGCATATGAGGCATCTGTGAGTTTAACATCCTGTGTAAGTTAACACTGACTTCAGAAGAAGCAGCAGACAGCCACATGGCTGCTCTGGTGCAGATTTAAAACTTCTCCAATTACATTAAATAAAAAACAATTCAGGTGCAGGAGAGGGAGAAGCATTCCCCAAGGCTGGATGGAAAGGAGTTACATGACTGCGGAGGGAGAAGTTATAAGCAGAGACCTACCAGCATCATTATGTAAAAGTGTGTCTAATTAATAAAGAATGTCAAGGAAATACAATGTCTTTATGTAGAGAGATCCCTAAAAATTCCTGTGAAATGACTATTGCTATCAGGTGGGAGGGTGAATGAATAATTAAATCCATCCCAGGTTGTATGAGATGCTAGAAGACAATATAAGAAATCGTGGGGGAGATGAGCTGAGTAAATCTGAGCATCTCAAAAGGTGCTCTGAGTGGAAGAGCTGTAATAGTTGGCTGGGTTTATTTCCCTGAAGAATAAGGCAGAAAAAACCTCTTGTTATGCTTCATACCCACTTCTCCCTCTCGGTTTTTGCCAGGGTATTCTCCAGTCCTTCCAAGTGCATTTCAAATGGCTGACCTAATCCTCCAGTATCCACTTGCTGGCCCTCCTGTCATCTCCTTCACATCCAGGAACTGCCTCAGAAGGCCCATCCTTCATTTCATTATTTGGGCCAGGCATTCTTCAGCATCCAACAAGTTCCCTTGTTCCTAATGAAGGGGTGGGAATCCGGTGTTCATCCTATGAAAGGCTGCTAATAGATTCCTTTAACTTGCCTTTGTTACAGTTGATCTCTGTGACTCAGGCCACAGCTTCTTAAAGTTCAGCATCAAAAAATCTGTTTGTACAAACACAGGTTCCTAAAGAAGAGTTTGCACTTCAAAAAGGTGCCACTCCAACTTGCTGTGGCTCATACTGAATATCGGTGGTGGGCCAGGGACAGAACTTGGGACTTGTGACAGCAGCTCCTTTGCTTTAACCAGGAGGCTTTTCAGTCTCCTTTGTTATCTAAGGACTTTATTTGAGTTACAGTCAGGCTGCCTGTGAAGCTCATGCATCATCCCCATGTGCTCTTTATTCATTCCATATTCTGAAAAGGAGCCTCTTATGAGTCACCTGAGGGAGCTGATGCCCTGCCTTGATGAATCCTGAGCCTTTAACCATTCCCTATGGATAACAGCCTGCAGTTGGATGGGGAAGTCATCCTTCTCCTGGCTGAGGGTGGCTTGCCAGCTCCTCTGATCTTTTGTGTGTTCTCTGAGCTCCCAAGTCTTTGACATGATGCTTCTCACTTCCCATTCCTTCAGTTACATTTCCTCCTCCTGCTGGGCCACATTCAGCAGCAGCTTCACCTGGAATTATGGAGTTCAAGCAATGAGGTTCCCAAAATAAGCCATCTCTGTTATAATGGTTCCTGAAAGCCCTGAGGTGGTCATTTTATTATCAGATCCTAGAGGGTTTTGCATACCAGTGCGAGGCCTGGTGTTTCCTGAAATGCCTGTTTAGTGCAGAGTTTCATATCTCTGGTGTGAGTAATACAGATCCTAGAAAAGGTTGTTATGGAGCACAGGAGCAGATCTGTGTGCCAGCACAGAAGTCAGGACTGTATGCCAAATTCTGAACTGATATAAATGCAGAATGATTCTTATCATGATCTAGATTCACACCAGTCCAAATGGGACGAGAACTCTTTAAAAGCTTTTACTTTCTAAGGCTGTGGAGGTTCATTTGGCTCACATTGAAGCTGGGAAGGTGTTTACCCCGATAAAAAGGCAGATTTTCGTTTAACCATATGTGGAAAATTGGCTTTAAAATGTTTTGCTTCACTTAAACTTGTATGTCTTGGTCAGCACTTTCTTTCCCCTCTTACCAGAAACCTGACTGATTTGTCCATCCTGGACCTAAGTGAAGAGACTCTGAGCTGGAACTGCCCCTTTGTGATGGCTGTGGTCCTGCTTAAGAGAAGTGAACCAAACCTCTTTGTTTCAGCTTTTAAATGTTAATGAATAGTGAAATCCTATATTCTCATGCTCATATCCTCACCCCTCCTGTCTCTGCTGGTTTGAGAAGTGGGAAATCCAGGCCTTGAATTTTGAAAACATTCTCTTCCCAGTCCATAGAGGCAGCAGGCATAGACTCAGATTTCAGGATTTTCTCCATTTACTAACTTTTCTGGCATTGATTTGTAAAAAAATTATTCAGGCCCCTTGCCCTATCAATAATTAACAAGAAAGTCACTGACTTTCTCAGTGTCTCTAAGTGAACATGGCTGTTATTTTTTCTCCCAGTCCTTATCTTTCCTGTCCAGACATCCCAGGGTTCTCAGTGCCTGTAATTGCCACTGTTTAATTCTGGAGAACAGGACAACCTCAGTTTATTTTCCTCACCCTAATGTTTAATTTCTCCCAGAAAAGCAACTGCAGAAATTGTGAAAGAAAGAGGAATTGTAGCCATTCCTCTGAATTGCCATCAGGCCAAGCCTGGGGCAAACAGAACATGTGGGGCATAGAAACAACTGCAGGGGTGGAGGTTTTGTCTTTGATAAAACCAAAATACACCTTGTGCTGTCCTGTGACAGGAAATGCACTAAATAGTTTTAGTAGTAATGAAAAATAATAGTAATTTTGCAGCTGTTGGCTTTTAAGTAATATTGAGGCAGTGATCTCCATCCATAAGTTGAAATCTAAGGACAGAGTAGGTTGGAGGAGTGATGACTATTGTGTAATTATTATAAAAGTTGGGAAATGCAGATTTTAGATTCTTGGAAAGAACAGAATGCTCCCTTCTGCGTGGCTGTTACAATAGCTACTTTCATTATGTTATGACAAAAACATATGTGCAAAATTAATGATGCATGCTGCTAATATTAGATGACTACAACAATCTCTCTACATTTTACTTTCCAATCTTAAATTGGATAAATGATCAGTTAGCAGGATTTTTGCCTGACTAAGGAATAGTAAAGAGCAAGTGAGATTTATCGCATAGCTGAAGGTGCACTTCATTTGCATTTTATTAACTGAGCTGTCTCGTTAAAAGTCAGTTTCAGGAGCGTGTGTAAGAGAGAATATTACATGCATGAGGAAGTGGGTTGCTGTAGAAACTCAAACTCTGCAGCTCTATCTACACCAAAGGCATCCTGAGTCATAACTGCCATCAGTTTAGTCAGCCCAGTTTGGTCGGACTAAAGGGTTTTATATCCAATTCTGCACTCCTTTTCCCCCAGGTCAGGAGAGCCAAGCAGCACCTCTGGTGCCTTCTTGTTGTCCACAAACCCTGGAGAGATCAAGTTGGGATTCAAGTTTTGGTATCTAACATGGAAAGACAGGTATGATGATAGAAGAACTCAGCAGCAGTGCAGAAACCGCATCACTGCCCAAGATCTTCTCTGGTGTGTCTTCCTAGCCCCACAGGCAGTGAAATATTGCTGTAAGGAAGCCTGTGGATATTCTTACCTGTGAAAGTTCTTGGAATAAGCAGAAGCAATGGAAGCAGTCATTTCTAGCCACTCCCTCTGTGATATCCCATCAGGGACAGGGTCCCTGCACAGGATGCAGACCTCTGACATCTGCAAGTGGAAGATGTGCATTCAGTAATGGTGTTGGAATTCAAACAACACGAGTAACTGCCTATTCATAGCACATTTGTTTGCTGTTCACTGCTTTCCATTACTTGTCCTTTCACTTTATTATATACGTCATAGGTAAGAACTCATGTTGCTCTTCCCCCTCTGCAACTCTCTGTTTCTGTGGTTATCCTGAAAAAAAAAAAAAAA
>WAAG01089181.1:285330-316022 GCA_013390105.1 Tichodroma muraria
AAAGGGTCGCAGGAGGCAACACAGCCCAATAAAAAATGGTGACGATTTGTCCAGTTCCAGTTTGTGTATTTCCTAATTCTTTGTGCTTCTCTCACAAAATGGAAGTTTATTAGACATCCTGTCTCTGGCCCTGGCACTTGGAAGTGTCTGTCAGCCTGACATTCCCTTGGGCACAAGGCAGCCTGTGAAGGGATGATCCAAACTCTTTCACTCCTGAATGAGGATCTGCTCAGCCAGCTCCAGCTTGTGCAGAAAGCACTGTGTCCTTTGCCTGAGGATTGCTGTACCAGACTGCTTGAATCCATTTGGAGCAATGCAGTGGGTGAAATGCAGGGATGTGCTGTGCAAAGCAACCCTCAGTTAGTCCAGCTGCTCCTGGAATGAGACAAAGAGGGGTGGAGTGAAAGAACTAGCAGGAGTTACCAAGGCTGAAAAGAGAAAACCTTCTGGTTTATAAAGTCATTTGCATTTCCCAGCTGGAATCATAGCCCCATATCGACTGGCATTAGCTTTGGATACACAGAAAAGTAACACAAGCCTTCCCCTGATGTATTTCCCATCTTCATTTGTGACTTTCAAGGCAAAATACTAACAGGATTCTTTGGAGCTTTCCTGTCCTGCTTCTAGCACTCCTGAGAGTTACTGGAAGTGCTGTGACAGCAGCCTCAGAAAGAAACTTCACATCCTCCAGGTGCTGGACTGCATCTCAAGAGTCAGTCTCCTCTTTTATGCTGGTGCTGCTTTATCAGTTTAGCAAAGGCCAGGAAGGAATTCCACAAGCAGGCAGTAGATGTAAGATGCAACCCTGTCCATTTGATAGCTCAAAATCTGCAAAGCCATTTCCCCATCTCTCTCATTCACCTCTCCACAGCACAGTGCTGAGCTGAGCTGATGACAGCCCTGGTAGGCAGCGGGGTTTTCTGGTTGATCGAAACCTGACATTTGTCTGGGCAGCAGAAGGCCACTCACTGCCAGGGGGAGATTATGTAGCCTGTCATTAATCCAAGACTGCACTCAGGCTTCCATCTGTGCAGGAATGTTTCTGGAGCAGTGCTCATGGTGCCTTCCCGGAGCGCACGGACGCGGCGTGCACCGTCTGCCTTTCGTGCTGGAGGGGCAGAAATTTCAAGGTCAGAGCAAGATTGTCTTTCAGCAGGGAAGAGAAGGACACGGGGCAGACACAGGCTGTTACCTGGATGAAGGGAGTGTTACAGTAACAGGCTTTATCCTTCCACAAAAGAACAATGGGGAAGCGCTGGGCACCAGAACGGGTGGCATTTGTGTGCTGGCACATCGAGCTGACAGAATTGATCTTACCCTGATGTTCACTCTACCTGCAGCCTCCTCTGCTTTAAGAAGGATCCAGAGCAGGACACGCTGGATTTCTGAACAGATCCACCACTGCTTGGTGGGATCCTTGTTCTTCTGTTACCACCCTGTGATGCTGTGTCACACCTGGAAAGGAGCAGGGGAGGAAAGGCATGACCAGTTCAAATGCAGCAAGGGAACAGCCTGGTAGTGCATGAGAAAGCAGGTTTATGATTGTTAACCTGTGCAGAGAGAAATCCTCCCTGTGGGTACAGGGAAAGGAAATGAGTTAATGCTGGCATGGGAATAGCATTAAAGTAATCCTTAGAGTCTCACAGGGGGTCCTTTCCATGGAAAACCCATTTGCCCTGAATAAATGATTCTGCAGCACTGCCAAAAGAAAGCATGTTGTGGAGAGATTATATTTTTACCTTTTGGGCTCATACTTTGATACACTGACAGAGAGGACAATGTGGCTTATAGGCTGCTATAACCAAGCACAATCAGAACATATTTTGGCACAGTCAAATGTCACTTTCATAAACCGCTTGGTAGCAAAGAAAGGAAATAGTTGCTGAGTATAAAAAAGATAGACCAAAGGGCCTGTGATTCATGCTCTGATCATGTTCTGTCAGTGTGTCTGTGCAGTGGAGTATATGAATAACTGGTGGAGTTTGATAATATGCTTAAATACTGTTCCTGCTGCTAAGCATTAGCATGGCAGTGTGACAGCACAGCAGAGAGGCGAGGCACAGCCACCAGGAAAGGCGAGACAGGCTGCAGTGAGCTGCAGGGCTCTGGCTCTTCAGCAACATGCAGGCAAGGAAAGGAAAACTTGATTTAATCTTTGGTTGATGTGCCTTTTAGGTAGCTTTCCTGTAGCTCTGTGTTACTAGAAACAAGCCATGAGTTTCTGGGGGTTTGTTCCTTTTCAGAATATCTGTAAGGATTATATTTTTAATCAAAGCCAGTGGCAACATGTTAGGGAGCCATGGAACAGCCTTGCTGTTCTTTCTGCGTTAAAATGTCCAACTGTGGCGTCACAGGTCAGACATTTGCATAATCAGTGCTTTCAACTAATTGAAAGGATTTCTGAGATGCACATTTCTGTGTGGCAGAGCCACCTCTGCCTTTATGGCAACAGGCACGTGTTAATTTGGGACAAGCTTGTACTTTTCCCAGTGTTGCTGCACGTGAAAAACTGATGGAAGTTTGGGGTGATCTTTTCATGCAGAGGGCTTGGGCTCATCTCTGAGTTTGCTAAGAGCATGTTCCAGCTTACACAGGGTTAGAGAAGGTGCATGGCAGAAACAGAGCTGCTCTGCACTGGCTTTGCTGATGCTCCCCTTCTCTTCCCTTGGGCTTGGGGAGGTTGGGTGATTTGCCCAGAGGCTGTTAGAGTGGCAGCCATTGATGGCCATCAATGACTTGCTGGCCAAATTCTCCATTCTGGCACTATGATGCTGAGAGGATGCTCTTCCACTCCAGCTTGTTCCCTTCTTTTCTCCTGGGCCTGGTGGTGACCCCACTGAAACTCTCCAGACTGCAGCTGAGTAACTTTGTCAGCCACTGTTGGAGGGAAGGTGAACATGTTAATCTAAATAACAGGGAGGAAATCTCTCATTGTCCCCATTCCCTTGCTGCATAATCAGCAAAATAGTCACAGACCAGCCCTGCTGGGAACAAACTGGGAAGGACAGAAGGGAAGCAGCTCTCAGCTCCATCCCTTCACAGAGACACACACACACACACACACACACACACACACACACACACACACACACACACACAGAGATCAGCAGGGCCGGCTGGCTGGAGCAGAGCACTAATACCTCAAAGAAGGTGCTGCTGCCCCTGGGCTTCCATAAGCTCTGGAGGGTCTGTGCCTGTGCTTCACTGTGGCTCCAAACTCACCGGCAAGGCAGGGCTGTTGGGCAAAGCAGGATCAGGTTCTGAGCTGACAGCTCAGCCATCTGCTAGGCCTGCTGCCCTGTGGCAGCTGTGGATGCCAGCTCTGACTCTCAATAGCACATCTGTTCATTTAAAAAAAAAAATAAAAATCAATGTGTTGTTTAAGGTCATTTTATATTCCCCAGAAATAAGAGTCTGTTTTTAGCAGCTTTTCCAATCTCGGTGAACTGCTGAGCTCGTAGCACTCTGGCCTTGTCCTGGTTTCTGTCACCAAGTGTGAGATCTCAACCCAGGTCCTTGTTGCTCACCTCTGCCTGCTCCTTCTTGGCTCCTGCTTAAGTTTCTCCATGACATCCCGAGTCAGAAGTCTCTTCTTCTGGATCAGAGCCTAGGACATCAAAGGACAGAAGGGACACAGACCCCCACAAGGGAATTCTTAATCTGTACCATGAGCTGGAAACCAAGCCATGGTGTCAAACATCTAAAACAATTTTCCATCCCACTGAGATTTGAGCAGCCAGGTCCCATCAGACTAGCCCTGTGCTTTGTTCTCCCATCCTGCCCAGAGCAGGGAGAGTGCTCAGCTCCAAGCACACCAGAGAATCTTGCAGTATGTTATTTGTGAGCCATGATTTGGGACTGCCTTTGTGGCCTATGAAAATCATATCTGCTTTGTACAAAAGGCTTGTTTGCAATGTATAAATCCTGGGAGCTGTAAAATACCAACAGCTGCTGGAAAGGGCACTGGAAGTTCAGCAGCTGGAGACTGTTTGATCTCTCTGTAGCTCAAGTCCTGCTTATAATAATAGTCTCAGAAGCCAGCAGATATTCCCAATAAGCTCTGCTCAGCAACAGATACTCTTCAAAATGATATTAAAAAGGAAAATATGTGTCAAAACTAGACAAAGGGTCAAGTCTTCTTCTCACAAAAGCTGCTCCTTGAGATTACACATGTATGCAAAATGAGCAGGTTTTAACCTGTGGTCTCTGCCACAGCTTTCAGATATGTCAGTTTTCAGGCTTCAAACAAACCCTGTTAAAGCTCTTCTGAAGTCCTGCAAACCCCGGGCCATTGAATGTTAACCAGACACTCCTACATCACACTCATTTGCTCTGGAGCAGATATTTTATCTTCAGGCTTCAGCTCACAGACAATTGAACAAATCTTCAGGCTGTCCCAGCTGCTCCTCAGTCGCTTATTTATCTTCAGGTTGAAGAAACTGAATTTTATTCCTACAGGAAAATCAGGCCGGGGGGAGCATCCTGTTTGCTGTATTCCCACTTTCACTGATGTTTCTCCAGGCTTCCAGTGAGAAGTGGCTCTTCCCCACTATCTGTGTTTTTTTTCTGTGATCACACCTTGATGCACCCAGTGCTAAAAATTAGGATTGAGCACAAGCAGAAGTTTCTGCAGCAAGAGGCAGACCAAGAGGTAATTACACAATTGCCATCAGTCCAAACAAGGCATAACAAGCAGGTTTTGGAGGAGGACTGGAGGCTGAATGTTCTTCTAGGTTTCAATTCCTGAGCACGTTTTGAGTGTTTCACAAAAAAAAGCCCTTAGTGGGATGAGTTGCTCAGGCTGCCCAGGAGATTTTGACATAGCAGCCACATCAAAGTAAGTGGGATTGAACACCCAAACCTTTTCAAGAGTATTGAAAAGCTTGTGCTGGCTGTCTTCCCTGTCCTGAGGAGATTCAAGCAATTAGCATGAAGCAGCTCAACACTTCAGTTTGAAAATTATCATTTTTACCTTCATGGCAGACCTGCCAGATCAAGGGGGGCCTCACCATGCACTGATCAAGATAAGGGAAGACAGCTTTCCTTTCTCACTCTGGCCTGCCTAAGGAAAAGTCACTTGCAATCCTCTTCTTCTTGGATAATTAGTAACAACCACCCACTGCAGAGAACCTATTTCAGTCTCTGACCAAGCACAGTTCTGGTGAGTACAATTTTTATCCTAGAAACTGAGGATTGAGCAGGGATGTGAGCATTAAAGGCAGTGAATAATGCACACAAAGTGCTGTACCAATAAGTTCAAGGAAGAAATTATAATATCTCTTGGCTCATTCCTGAGAAATGGCACATGGCTTCTCCAGACATGGGACACAGAGGGGAACATATCCAGGTGTATCCAGCAGCCAGAGATTGAAAAGTCACAGCCCTATGGATGTCAGTGACAATTTTGCTTTTGATATCAGTGAAAGCAGTATTTCAGCAATATCCTTTGGAAGTCCTGTGAGTGCAGCAAGAACCACAGCATCCTTCAGTGATGCTCCCAGAACACGCCTTTAACCTTTGCAATGTTTCCACTGGCACAAGTTTTAGTACAGATATTCTAGCAGCAAGGGAAAGAGAGGCAGAAAATGCCATTGTTTGTCCAGTTATGTCATCGTTGGGTTCAGGAACAGCTTTCCAGAATAACTTATCCTGCTTCTAAGTGTCCTCTGAATTGCCAGTGCATGGTTTGTAGGGTTGTCCAGTGAATTGTGTCCTTACACTGCCCTTTGTTTTAGTGAAGAGGTCTGGAGAATGTGGTTTGTACCCCGTAATCACTCTGTCCATGCCTTCTGCCAGACTCTAACACAGTTTTGCTTTTGGTCTCCACAAAGCCCATCTTCCTCTAGACCTCACTGCATCAGTTCACTCCAAAATCCCCAAAGGGATACCAAATCACCAGGAGGTCCTGCCTGGGCGTTTTCACCCTTCCCTCTCAGCTGGAGTCTTCTCTCCATGTAAGTCTGCTGTGAGCTGCATCATGTGAGTTCTTCAGGTGAGTTTAGGTTCACTCAAATCACATTTATTGCCAATTTTGGTTAGTCCAAGTGACTTAGGGGAGGACTCACAATTCCTCCTGCCCACAGAGCTCCAGCCAAGGTGCAGGAGGACTTTGTCCACTGCTGCTGCCTGCCCAGCAAAGGTCCAGCCATGCCAGGAAGGAGGAGGCTGAAAACTGCCAGGAAACAACCTCAACTTGCCTTGGCCTTGAACTGTCCACAGAGGTAAATCCAACATATGGTTGCTGGGTGTGATGCAAATCTGGGATGAGTTGAAAATCAGAGGGATGCAGACAATCCCACATTAAAGAATGACTGTTCCATATGTTTCCTCTCTCCTTTTTCTGTGTGTTGAAGTGCTTTAGTCAGGAAACATGGTGGGGTCTTTTCACCTTGAGAGCTGAGATTTGTGGCTCTCAGTTTAGCGATGGATGCACGTGTGCAAGCACAGAACAATGCATCTTCCCTGCAGAGCTATTTTTAGGGTCTTGGTTGCAAGACAATTACAGTGTTGTGCTGATGAGTGTTAGTAATGGTTGCAACATAATCGTGGAGTGAAAAATGTACAGCTCTGGGGGAGGCATTGTGTCCTTTCTGTGTGCACAGTCTCACAGGCAAGTAAAGAAAGAGGAAATGAATTTGTCATCATCTAAAACATGTAACTTCACTGTAGAAGGAGAGACAGAGTGTGGTTTCATTTACAGCAGTGCAGATCCCTCCAGTTCACAGAATTCATTTCAGATTTGCTCGTGTCTGATTCAATCAAAACAGGGTCCATTCAACACAAGAAAAAATCCAAAGCGAAGTTAATATGGAGAATTATCTGCTTACTTACAACTCCCAGTGTTAGCCCCAGCCAGCCTCCCTGTGCCACCACAGTGAATTCAGATAAATTTGCCCTGGATGAGAAAATAAAAGATGAGTCTGTTAATCAAGATTGCAATATCTGTAGGAAAACAGAAAGTAGCTGAGAGGTTCTGAGTGTTCATCAGGGACAGACAGAGTTGCCTGTAGGGGCAAATTTGCAAGTCAGTGAGAGGAAATTTAATCTTTTCAAAGATCAGATCTATAAAAAACCCTCTTTCTTCTTGGATTCTGTATTAGAGCTTAAAGAAATCCTGCTTTCTCTGCAGCATATGGCAGAAGTACGTAGCACACAGAAACAGGAGTGAGGCTTCAGTTGAAACTCCCAATGTATTACATGTTCACTGAGAACTACAAAATTAAAAATAAACTGCAGAAAATCTGCAAAATAATCTGAAAAAATCTGTAAAATTAAAAATAATCTGCATTTTGAATCTTTGCAGAAGTGATCAGTTGAAAGGGCATTGATTCGAAGGGTTGTTCAAAACTAATTTTTTGGCATATAAGAATTTGACATAAAGATAGGAAGGCAAAACGAAAGTGGCAAACTCAGTTCAAGAAAATAGGAACCAATTATGCTCAGTGGGAAGTGTTAGCAAATATAAATTAACTTTACTGCTTGAGAAAGCGTTTTAAGATAGTTTTTGGTTTTTCTGAGGGAAGATCTTTGTATGATCTACAGTGACCTACCAGTGAAGGGCTGCTATTTGCAAATGGAAGGAATTGTTCTTCCTCCTATTTCTAGCATTATTAAGGGTCTCCAGAAGAGGATTCATCTGGGTGACTTAATCTTCCAGGGATTCCTGCAAAAACTAGCAGGATGCTCAATGCAGCCGCCTTGGGCTTTGAGCACAGCCACCTCTCACCACCCAGACCAGCCCAGGGAATAGATTTTCTGCCAGTCAGCTCCCCGGAAAAGCTGAATTACCGCTGTGAGCAGGAATGTCATTCAGGTTCAGCCCTGCCAGAGGCTCTCCACAGGGGTCCAGCCCTGTGGATTTGGGGCAGGCGGGAGTCTGGCTAATCCCAGCTCCAAGAAGGAACACCAAATGCAAAGTGCACTGCAGGGTTTAGCGCCTCAGTGTTCTAGGGAAGAGGGTTTGGGGTATTCCCGGATTGAGACACCCACATTCCACGGGGAATGGTCGGCTGGGGTCTGCAGGCAGGAAGCTGGGAAAAAGAAACGAAATGAGGTTTGTTGCTTGGAGTAGGAGGAAGGTTATTCCAAGGATAGAGGGCAGCATAAGACAGGCTAGGAATGCGTGTGGGATAGGGAGAGCCTGGGGGGAGAAGTTGTGGAGGAGGAAACAGGCACGCAGGGACAAGCTGGGACTTGACAATCCAGAGGTCTGGCGGTGAGGAAGCTGGAAGGAGGAATAGGAAACCACCGAAGGAATCCCACAAGGCTTGAATAACAGGATTTCTGCTGCATGGCCAAATGTAGCTGCTATTCATGTCTTTAAATTCAGAATTGTTTCACTGACCCCCACAGCAGAGTCTGAGAGGAGATGAAGAAGAAAAAGAACAAAGAAGAAAGAAGGAAATGGAAAATGGAGGAGAGGAGAGGAGAGGAGAGGAGAGGAGAGGAGAGGAGAGGAGAGGAGGTGCCATCAGCATGGTGGATTTTTTTTCTAATTGATGCCAAACAACCTTCCTCATTGCTATCATGACAAAAAAGACCAGGTCTCCCTCCCTGATTATTGATGCTTAGGTCTCCTTTATTATTTGGATAACCTGCTCTTCACAGTATTTTACCCAGATCAAACACTTTTTACTATGCTTTGGTTGTGCGAGTGGCAAGAAATAAAGTGCTGGGAAATCCCACCTGGCTGAGGATCCCCGAGGCTGCTCTACAATACTGTTCTCTCAGGAATCTCCATGCTCTCTGCAAACACTGTGATTATTCCTCCCACTGCTATTTATTCCCATTTCCAGACCACCTGGGAGCCCCCAGAGCTCTGTGCGAGTCTGGATTCATTGCAGCCACAGATCAAGATTCCCCCCTGTTTGATGAACGGGCAAAAAGAAGTGCAGGGAATTCATTTGTAGAGAGGGCAAAAGAATGCAGAGAACTCAAACATTCTGGTGTTTGCCATTTGCTTTTAACAAGGAAACCCTTTCTCTTCACCCAGAAGGAAAAATCTGTCCCAGGGCTTGTTCATGGCCTCAGGTTTCTCTTTCTCAGGCAGAGCCAGGAGCTGCATGGGGTCAGTGTCATCCACATCCTCTTATAATCATCAGTCATTTTGGCTTCTCTTTTGGGTAGAAGGTAAAACTAGAAGGAAAAGAGAAGGACAGCAGTGTTTCCCACATTGTTGAGAAGCAGGTTGAAGAAACCTGGAATTTTGGTGGTGTCCTCTTCACACCAGTGATACCTTCCAGTTCAATAGGGACCTGCAGCAGAAGAAAGATCCCAAATATGGATGGTAGCTTCTAAGAGAGGTCAGAAAACAAGAGATTGACTGGGAAAAAACAGGGAGTATATTCCCACTTTCTCTTTGACCGTCTTCACTATCCAGTGCCAGGCCACTGGGAAGCTGCCTATGGCTGAGAACAGGGAGCTTTTCTCACATCTTTTTTTTCCTGAAAACTGTTAGACCAGTTATGGAGAGGGCAGTTTTTGGATGGAGGTTCAGAGGAAACTGAAAGGGAGGACCTGGTTCATCAGCTCCTGCCCTCAGCCAAAAACTACCAGGAGAGTCCACAGCACATCCATTTCCCATGGCCCGTGGTGGTTTTCACTCTTGTCACAACCTGAGTTGTGGCAAAGCCATTCCAGAGGAGAGAGCTGGGGAGTTCAAGAGCGTGACTCATGTCCCAAGGCTTTGCATTTTCTGGGACCTGTTCCGTGCTGGGAGCAGACTGTGTCCCACACTCCAGGCAGTTTTCCTTCCCCCACCCACACATCTGCACCAGCTTTAAAGCTGCCAAGGCAACAGCTGATGGTGAGTGCTGTGTCCGAGCCCAGCACCCAAAGATGTGCCCCTGGGGACCAGCCCTACCTGCTCAACTCGCTGCTCCCTGCAGAGGCGAAGCTGATTTCATCATTCCTATGATTACAGGGAGCAGGGGCTGTGC
The DNA here is from genome assembly GCA_013390105.1 of Tichodroma muraria. Taxonomy (NCBI): domain Eukaryota; kingdom Metazoa; phylum Chordata; class Aves; order Passeriformes; family Sittidae; genus Tichodroma; species Tichodroma muraria. The sequence goes on from WAAG01089181.1 coordinate 295,269, forward strand.
TGTGGCTTTCTTTGGCAGCAGGGACACACTGCCCAGGCGAGGGCTGCTCTCCGTCCCACCTCTGCAGCCCCAAGCAATGCTGGGCGCCAGCCTGGTGACTCAGCCGGCTCAGGAGTCAGGATGGGCACAGTGGGAGAAGCCCCTGGGCTGGGGAGGGGACTTCTGGCCACCAGGGTCTGGCTTTAGAGGTCTCTGCTTGGGCTGCAGTCAGGACAGCTTGGCACTGGTCTGAGGCAGCGTTGGCCTTGGCTGTCCTGGTGATCTCATTTCCCCACCATCCTCCTGAAAACCTTGATGGGCTAAAAATATATGTGTGCAAGGACTCCAAGGCAGCAGGGCTGCGCCCTTGGAAACCAGTTTCCCGGCTCCAAAAGTTCCTGGTGTGACACCCTCAGCTGCAATCTGCTGCTCTGGGGTGGATTTCACCTGCAAAGCAGGAAGGAGAAATTTACTCCGTCCATTTCCACTTTGATCAGGCAGAGATAAGGAATGGAACAGCTCAGCAATCATTTCCCCTCTCAATCTGCACAGCTAGAGCTGTAGGCTGGCTGGGTTGAGATGCCTGGATTTGCAATGTATATTTGAGCCCTGGCTCAGGTCTGCATTTAATCCGTCACCTCCCTGAAACACAGGGACTAACGTGGTCCCCGAAAGAGATCAATGAAATGTCAAACCAAACGCCTACAGACAATAAGCCTATGACACAAAATAGCTCATACTTGCATCAAACAGAATTTCTTGGATGTAGCGCTCAGACTCTTCTGGAACTTTAAATTCTTTATACTTCATCATCCTTTCACAGCTGGGGAAACTGAGACAGGACATGATGACAACTTACTTGATGAAGAGTTGTCCACCCAGTGTCAGCCCATTTTTTGGCAGACAATCTACCTACAAAAAGTCTATTTTGTTCTGACCTTTCAGTCTGAAGCCATAAGGAGTGACCTTTTTAAAAGCTTAGGTGTAAGTGTAGACCCAAAAGTCAAGGAAGGGGTAAGGCCATGCCAACAGCTGGGGGTGAGTTAAAACCCCGAGATTTAATTTCCTCAAGATCACATGGAATTAAATAAACTTATGGTTAAAATACCTGTGAATTCAAGTCCACCTGATATAAAACAGTGAATATAAATCCAGATGGGCTCCACACACACCTGCAGGCACCATTATTTTCTCTCTCTGCCTCTGCCTCCCATTGCTGCCACATGGCCCCTCCTGCTCTCCATCCTACACCTCTTCCCAGCCACCATACACAGCAGGTACCTACCAGGTTAAACTCAAAGTCCTGGAAGGTGTGTGCTTGCAAGGGCTGGCCAGGCTCTTTCAGAGCTGTCCGAAGGGCCTGAACCAGCAATTATGTTTTAAAAGAGACAACACTTTCCTTATCCGTGAGTCCGGGGTGGTGGTAATGCTGGGAGCCTTATTGGGAAGCTTTAATCCCTCAGGAGACATCAAATAATGCTTTGTTTTGTGGCAACTTTTTCTTGTCTTGCCTTGTAGAATGTTCTATAAACTCAGCTGCTGGGGGGTAGGGGACAAGAGGCTGAAATAGAAAGACCATCTAGAGAAAATTCCGTGCAAAGTCACATCCTTGGCGGTATTTTCTTGCCAAGGTGGAACAGCAGATTTCATCAGACCTGATCTTTGGCAGGCAAACCTCAGGCTGAACCCTCGGCAGGAGCAGCCATGCTGGTGATGGAACTGAAGTTTCATTTTAAAATCATTTCTGTGCCCCATGTTTACGATGAATAAACCCTGTGTGTTTGCTGCAAGCAGAGAGGATAAAGCTGTTGTTGTGTTACCATCCTGCATGTTTCAGTCACTCTGTGGGTATGAACTGCCCTGAAAGACATGAAAGACAACAGCTCCTGTATCAGCCCTAAGTATTTCTCTGCTATATTTGCCTCAGCTGGAGTGTTTGGGATGTGGTTACCCTGCCAGGATTGCCATTGTGGGTGTTGTGGGTGAACACGCTTGGGATTGAGTTTCCAAGCAGGAAGATTAAGATAAACAACTGCTTTGAGGTGAAAATTAGAGAGTTCATGTTACACCCACCTCTTGAATTTGTAACTGACTATTCACCCTGAAAATCTGATTCTAGGAACTCAGCATGTCCCGTCAGGAGCAGAATAATACCACAGAAACCATGGCCAGCTGGAGACCTGAATGCTGAGAACTGTGATTAACTCCTCAGGAATCTCTCCGGAGCAAGTCGTATTTTCTGGGCTTTTTTAGGTAATTATTTCAAACCTTGAATTTGTGAATGGATATTGTAAACAGTTCTCAGCCCAACATCTTAGAAAAGGACATGAAATGCATCAAATAAATAACGGGTTCTGACCTGTTTGCTCCTGGTTAATGAGAAAAAATAAATGTTTCAACCACACAGGAGGAGAGAGCTGCAAAGGCAGCAATTGGATCTCTCCACGCAGTGATCCAAGGCAGAATGGTAAACCTGAAATAGCTGCTGGCCCACTCAGTTCATAGACACATCAACAAGGGTCAGGACTCAGCCAAGCTGCTTTCTGCTTCCAAGGGTGCCTCTTGCTGAGTTTGATGACGTGTTGTAGCCGTGTCCACAGCCCAGGCACTGTCCTGTATCTCGCTGGCCACGCTCTGCTCCAGCACATCACCACGCTCAGACCCTGCTGGGACAGCCCGGGCTGGGCTGCAGCTGCTTCACCCAGCCATGTCCCACACCTTAGGATTACATTATCTGGGAAGGGGGGTTGGAAGGCTCCCTCAGAGAATAGAGGAGAGATTGTGGAGTGACGTGTCCCGATAGCAGCGCACAGCAAGCCCTGCAGACCACGGATTGTGGAGGGAGTTGTCTGCTGAGCAGGATGTTTGCCTTTGGTGTGGGCTCAGTTTCTTGCCCTGACACAGATTCCTTCATCATATTAAAGTGAGACTGAGAGTCCAGCCCTCTTGCCTGAAGGGATGTGGAGCATAATTCTGTTTCAGGTTGGAAAATGGCCTTCAGATAAAGGCAGGTCAGCCCATGTAGAAGCTCAGAATGGTTTGGGGTGGAAGGATCTTAAAGCTCATCTTGTTCCATGCCCTGCCATGGACAGGGACAGTTTCCACTGTCCCAGGTTGCTCCAAGCCCCGTCCAACCTGGCCTCGGATACTTCCAGGGATGAGGCTGCCACATCTTTTCTGGGCAACCTGTGCCAGGGTCCCCCCACCCTCACAGGGAAGAATTTCCTGCATATATCTTACCTGCATTCCACCTATCCAATACTGATCACACATGAGAAAGGCTCTTGTCTCTTCCTCAGTTCTGCCAGGGGTCCCAGGATAAACGCAGCAGCCCAGGTGTCCAGAGTGACATTCCCAATTAAAAAGGATGAGGGTGTAAATGGAGGAGGACAAGGTGAGGAACAGGGAGTACAAAACCATTTATGACTGCTTGTTACAGAGCCACAGCCTTTGTGCTGTCATGACAAGCCTTGGAATAACAAGGAACTCAGTTTGATGCTGCATTTTGGGGTTGCATTTCAGCAGCAGAAGCAAACTGATCTCTGGTGGTTCAGGGAGGAATGGAATCCGGATCAGAAAGCCCTGCTGAAGGATCACAGGGTTATATAAAGATCTGCCTCAGGAGACTGCAAGATGTTTTTGCATTTATTAGTCATTTAGAAAATAATGAAAGCTGCAACCTCATTCTCAGCTGTTGTCTATGCTTGCTTGGGGAGGATCAGTGTATTCCTGTGAGGGCTGTAGGGATGTTGTCTCTACGGAGACACGACCAGGCTCTAACCAAACATGGGCAGATCACTGCTCGTGGGGCACAGAGGGTCTGATGGGGACAATGCCAAGGCCTTTCAAATCCCACCAGGTGCTCAGTGAGTCACAGATACTGCGGGAGACAGTCTGTGCATTGTGATCAAAAGCTTCAGGGAAGGGTACACACAGGAAAGCAAAGTTCAAGTCTGTCTTCCTGGTATCCAAGTTCTCAGTGTTGTGCTTTCAATAGTAGCACTCAATGCAAGGAATTATAGAAGCAGAGAATCATGGAATGGTTTGGTTGGAAGGACACCTAAAGCTCATCTCATTCCAATCCCCTGCCCTGGGCAGGGACACCTTCCACTATCCCAGGGTGCTTCAAACCCTGTCCAACCTGGCCTTGAACACCTCCAGGGATCCAGGGGCAGCCACAGCTTCTGTGGACAACCTATGCCAGCGCCTCACACCCTCAGAGGCAAAAATTTCTCCCCAATACCTCATCTAACTCTGCCCTCTGGCAGTGGGAAGCCATTCCCCTTGTCCTGTCCCTCCATCCCTTTTCCAAAATCCCTTTCCATCTCTCTCGGAGCCCTTTTAGGCACTGGAAGGGTCTCTCAGGTCTCCCTGGAGTCTTCTCCTTTCCAGGTGAATACCCCCAGCTTTCCCAGCCCGGCTCAAGAGCACCCCTTGGAGCAGCTCTGTGGCATCCTCTGGGCTCAGTCCAGCAGCTCCTCATCCTTGTGGTGATGGATGCCCCAGACCTGGAAGTACTGTCCCAAGTGGGGTCTCAGAAAGTGAAGCTGAGGTGCAGAATCCCCCTCTGCTGCCCACGCTGTGGGATCAACCCAGGACACCGGTGGGTGGTGCAGAATTTGGTTTACATTTTTACATACAATTTGTTACACTGTCACATTTCCAGGACAGGCCTCGGAGCAGTGGAGTGGCAGGTAGGAGGTGGCACAAGGAGATGGAATTACCAGGGGGGCTCCCGGAAAGCTCATTCCCAAATCAGTGTGTGTGAGATGTCAAGCAGTGGCAACAGAGAAGAATATCACCTCTGGGCTTAGCAAAAATTATCTGCAGCTCTTGGATCAGGTGAAATATGCATGTCCAATCCTCTTTTTAGCATTTCCTAAGCATGGCTTTCAAAGGAAGGCCCCTAAATACACATTTTAAACAAAGACACTAATTTCTGTTGAAATGCTGTCCTCAGCTGGGATAGTCGGAGGCGCTGGAGCAAGGTGAGCAGCGTCTGGCAGCAGGAAAGCTCATCTCCTCCTCTAATTAAGCTGCACATGGACTCCCTGACAGCAAAGAGGCATCCAGAGGCTCAAGTCCCCATGATTTATACAGATTTCCTGGTGTTTTCGTGGAGTTTCTCTTTCCTGCAGGATTTACAAGGCATTCCACTCCTTCAGAGAGCACCTTAGCCTTTTTCCTGGTAGGTGCTATGGAGCAAGGCCGTGCATGATTTATACAAAATTATGTGGGGTTTTGATTAATTCCAAGGCTTTTTCAACACTCTGTTGGACCTCGTCCCCAAATGCACTATAGATTTCTCTGTTTCAGTTCCTTGAGTTACAGAGTCAGGGACTAAAGGAATAATTATTGCTGGGCCCTGCTAAGGTAAAAAAACGTAAGATTTTGGCCATAGGTGATTATAGTTTCTGCAGCCGAATCAGTGTCCCATAACTGACAGAGGATAATGGATTTAATAAATAACTCTGATTGAGTCTGATGTTATTTTTAAATAATTTCAAAAACTGTTACTCTAATCCCTCCGTGGCTGGCAGAAAGGAAGATGCTCAGAAGTTAAAATTAGTTCCTTAATGTTCAGCCTGGTGTGGAGTTACAGGCGCTCCAGGGCTGTCCTGGTTTTCTGGGGCATCCGCTTACAGTGGAGCCAAATGGACACAAGCAGCTGCCTTTGGAAAGTGGGAATGAGCTCCCACAACTCACACAGCCCTGCTGCTGTTCTCCTTCCCAATGCTCTTATAGCTCAGCAGGAGCTCCCAGCCCAGCTGATGGGATAATCAGTTGGTGTTACACTCCACAAGCTGTCTTCCTGCACACAAATCCCCTTTCCCTTGATTCCCAGGGAATTCCCAATTCTCCCAGGCCTCTTTATCAATAAATATAGATCTCTTCTGTATAATGTCAATATGATTCCTTTCCTTTTTGTTTTTCAGTGCCTACATTTCAGAGTGATCCCATTTCTTTCTTTCTGAAAAAAAGACCTGAAGAACACTTTGCCTTGAAGGGCACCACAGAATCCCACAGCCCCAGAAGGAGCTGTTTCAACTGAAAGGATGGAAAGTCATACTTCTTTCCTCCTCCCCTTTTTCCTCCTCCTTATTTTGTCTCCCATGAAGACGGGCTGTTCAGCCTGGAGAAGATAAAACTCTGGGAGACCTGAGAGACCCTTCCAGTGCCTAAAAGGGCTCCAAGAGAGCTGGAGAGGGACTTTGGACAAGGACCTGGAGGGACAGGACAAGAGGGAATGGCTTCCCACTGCCAGAAGGCATAGTTAGATGAGGTATTGGGGAGAAATTTTTGCCTCTGAGGGTGTGAGGCGCTGGCATAGGTTGTCCACAGAAGCTGTGGCTGCCCCTGGATCCCTGGAGGTGTTCAAGGCCAGGTTGGACAGGGTTTGAAGCACCCTGGGATAGTGGAAGGTGTCCCTGCCCAGGGCAGGGGGTTGGAATGAGATGAGCTTTAGAGTCCTTTCCAACCCAAAAAATTTCATGATTCTCTGAACTGACACATCCCCATGGCTCCCTGGCTGCAGAGGAACAGGGGCAGAAAAGCAAGACCACATTTTTGAGGCTGCTCCGCTAAATTAAAGGAAACCACAAACAGAACCTTCAACCTCAGAAAATCCAGCTGCAGTGCTCAGCTTTGCCTCTGGCTCTGCAGTAAGGCAGAGATAGCAATAAATCCCTTCTCCCACCTTCTGCATGTCCTGATTAGACAGACTGTAGCAGATGGGGGCTGTCATTATTCCGTGCCTGTTCCGTGCCTGGCACAAAGCAGCTCCGATCCCGGCTCCTGCCCGTGGCAGCTGCACCAACAATAGCTCTGACAAGAAGCTGCTGGGGAGGTCACAAGCTGCCAAACCTCTGCCACCCCACGAGGAACCAGTGCAGCTTGTGGAGCTAGCACTGCCTCCCTCATGGATTGTGTGCCGGGGGGATGGATCCCAGCCGAAACAGGAGGAATTTCCAGGCTCCATCCCTGCCACACTTAGGAATGCCGTACATCCATGAAGGCATGAAGCTGTGTCAGGGAGATTTAGGCTGGATAACAGCGAAAGGTTCTTTCCCCAGAGGGTGGTGGGGGCACTGCCCAGGCTCCCCAGGGAACGGGCACTGCTCCAAGGCTGCCAGAGCTCCAGGAGCATTTGGATAATGCTCCCAGGCACAGGGTGGGATTGTTGGAGTGTCCTGGGCAGGGCCAGGAGCTGGACTCTGATCCTTGTGGGTCCCTCCCAGTTCAGGACACATCGTGATTCTATAATCCACCAGCAGTTACATCATCAGTGTTTCAGGAGCCCACATGGACATTTCCTTGGTGTTAGTGTAACTAATAAGTAAAATTAATTAGTTGATGTTCATTTAATGGAACTACACTGTTGCTGACAGAGAGGATGCTGTGTGAGAGCAGCCACTCGAGGGCTGGCAGGGACCCCTCCCTCTGCTCCCCTTCCACCAGCTGAGCCTCTCCTCTCACAGAGGGGTTGCTCCAACCAGCTGCTGCTGCTGTGCCTGTGCAGCAGCCCAGGATGGATCCCAGGGTGTTCCTGCCTTGTCTCTCCCCACCACAGAGATGCCACACACTGACATCTTCCCTGACCTGTACCTTTCTCCACATTCAGTGAGAGTAAATCCATGCAAGAAACGTGAAAAACACAGGAGAGGAAATCAGGGATTTTCTCTCAGGGCTTAAAATGAGTGTAGTAGTTTCAAATCTACCCAAGTCAGAGCCTCACTGAGGTGCAGCAGTGGGGTGAAGGGTGGCAGAGTGGGGGAGAACAGCCTCAGAAAAACCCCTACACTGGAACCACAGCTTCTCATACCTGTCACAATGTGGATTTTCAGCTTGAGCACACAAGGCTGAGCTCAGGGGACAGTGTCATCTAGATTTAGGGTTTTATCTCCTTTCCTCTCCATTAGCTGTGATACTTTCTTATTATGCTGAAACCCAAAACTTTTCTTTCCTCCGGTGGTTGTTCCCTTCCCCACTTGGCAAATATCGATCTCTCCGTGTCCTCAGCACGGGTTCAAATCCACCCCCCTCATCCTCAGCCTGCTCCTGGGGTCGATTGCGTGGCAGTGCCACCTCTCATGACATCAGGGACCAGAGTGAAGGACAAGGAGAGGGATGTTCATCCATTACAAGTGTTTTTCTCTCCCCATCCTCTCCCTCTGTGTGCTGGAAGTGACAGGAAACTGAACAGAATGGGGCTGATTGTGCTTGGCAGGTGGAGAGGGAATGGAAAGAGCAGGGAGAAAAAGAGCAGCCCAGGATAACCATGAATTTCTCCCGGCCTTGTTTCACATTCACATCCTGCAGCACCTTGGGCGAGAGCTCTCCAGGCAGGGGACCAAAAGCTGGGGGCTGGCCTGTGCAGGAGGCTGCCCCCACTTACCTTGGGGTGTGATTTTAAGCCAATTTAATTAAATTGCTTGGCAAGGTTGCAAGGACTCATCTATTTCAGCTTGAGCCAGGCCTGTTTTGATTTAGTGTTGGCTGATTAGGAATTAGTGGAAACAAACCGCTCGGAAAACAAAATTAGAGGGTGCACGCTAACTTTTGCACCAGATTAAGTTGAATTAAAAAGCAATTGAAATGTAATTTTCCTGTCTCAAGCAGCCAAGAAACAAGATAATGCAACCAGTGGCACTTGAAGCTTAAAATCACAGCAGCCAGGATTAGCACAACTGGCTTTTTAATGCCTACAAACAACAGATTTATCTGAAGGTCTTTTCTCAAACCTCCCCTATCACCTTCCACATAAAGCTGTGTACAACTCATTTTATTTGCCTTGAAATGCAGTTGGTGTGACCTCAGGACTTGAATCCAGGACTTAAAGCAGCCAGGGTATTGCACAGCGTGTCTCCGTCGGTATTTCCATGCTGGGCAGTACTAGCTGTTCCCTGAATTCCTGTCATTTGGATTGGAATGGCTCTGTGTGCATGGCTGGAAGGTGCAGAGGCCCAGGGGTGTGGAGGGTGCAGATCCCAGTGGTGGGTGCTGTTCCCATCTGCATCCCAGCATCACCTTCCTGCAGCTCTGAGTTTTTGTTCCCCATCTCCCTCGTAGAAAAAGATGTCATGTAGTTTAAAGTCAGGTTTTAATTAAATATTTCAACTGCTGTTTTCCCTACCCGTTTAGGAAACACTGTTCCTCCCTTCCCCATGGGCTGGACCAGGCTGGCACCCCTGCACACACTGAGAGGGTTTTATGGGGCTTTGCTAAAAAGCGTGATGGTGTGGAGGGGGTGCCAGGCCAGGATGTCCTCAGCACCTCAGAGTCCCCAGAACTTCCCACAGCACTGCAGCCAAGCCCTGCTCCAGTGGTCATTTGTGGGTCAGGGAGCTGCTGTCCCTGTTGGCCAGAACAGCAAGAGCAGGACTGGGGCAACAGCTCCATAAATGAAAATATCTCTTGACTGATGGAGACTGTCACGGGCACAGAAGCAGCAGTTTGTGAGCTGCCCAGCAGCTCCTGGCCAAAAGCTAAAGGACTCCTGGAGATAATGGGCTCCTGCTGGGTTTCTCTCCTTGCCACCTCCCTCCTGTGCCAGCCACCAGCTCAGTGCCTGATGGTGCTCCAAGCTGCTTAATCCTGTCTTGGCTCACTTGCAACCTCTGTGCAGCTGATTCTGCCTGGCTCCCTGCTCCTGGGCCCTGCTGACTGCAGGAGGTGCTCTCCTGGCCTGCAGCACCACCCACAAGCTACCCAGACAAAAAAGGGGCACCCCAGACTGCCTGTGCCCTGCACAGTGATCGGGTGGCAGAGCCCAAACTGTCCCCCACAGCCCAGGACACTGTACAGGTACAGGCTGGCATCACCCACAAAGGGTTTTTGGCCAAAGCTGGCAAAGCATAAATGTGTGGAGGAGACCTGGGGGTTGAGTGGTTGCCCAGGCAGGAGGACAGCCACCACCATCCATCCTCCTCATCCAGGTGTATCCAGGTGAGGGAGCAGGTGCAGATAACAGGGGGCTGTCCTGGGAAGAGCCAATCATGGAGGGGAACTGGGGGTACGTGGCCCCATGGGGGAAATAAAAGAAGCAGTTGAGAGCAGTGGGGTATGAGGCAGTGTTAGAGTAAGTGATTTTTTTGGTCTCTTTGGGGTGCTGGGTGGCTGTTTATTCTCTTACACCCCACTATGAGGTTCCTGGCTGCTTAGGGCTGTGCTGGGTCTTCTGCTTGGCTGGGGTCAGTGGGTGGGTTGTGGTACTCTTCTGCTGGGATGGGGTGGAGAAAGCTCCTCCAAAAGAAGAGGCTTTCTGGGGTGTTTGGCTCTCTTGGGGGATGGAGGAGAGGAGGCTGGAGCAGACCTTGAGGTTTGAGTGTTGGGGTTAAGGCTGTGGAGGATTGAGCTAAAGGGTGGCTTAGCCTGGCCCTTCTGGAAGCTGGAGGAGGTCTGGATGCAGGGGAGAAGAGCTGCTGGTGCCTGGACTTGGTTACTGGGACAAGAAACAGGGAGAGAGGATGAAAAAACCACCAAAACCTTGAACTTAAAAGGATGGTGTGAGGGAGCCCTTGGAAGCTGTTCTGAGCTGCAGGTGTTAGCTATAAGCTGAGGCACCATCTGTGTGGGATCAGCCCCAGAGTGTGTTGATGCACAACCTGGGTTTAGGGGTCCTATGACTGTGTCTGCTCTGAAAACATCTCCCTTAATGCTGGCTGGAAGCCTTGTTTTTCTGACAAAAGCTGTCTGAAGGCCAGGTTTTAGTTTATTTGTATATCTCTAGCTTCTGCTCGGAGGTGCTTAGAAATCATTTTTACCTGCCCCTATTTCATGATGTTCCCCTGGCAGCCTGTACTAGTTGCTGGGTTTCCAGAACTCTTTATCACCTGAACTTGGTCACTCTGTGTCCCTGCGTGTGACTGTGGGTCTTTCCTGTTGGGGTGCAGTTGGAGGAAGCCAGGCTGGACTCTGTGCTGGACTCTGTGTGTGGAGAGAGCCTTGGCTGTGGCTGCATATCCTTAAGTCAGGCCTTGAGCTGCTCCTTTAGGAGGTGAGAGGCCTTGCCAGGCTTGGGTTGTGCATAAAAGAAAAGCCCCAGGATCAGGGCTGGAGGAAGGGGGTGTTCCTGTCACCATGGGGTGTCTGTGTCTGGCTTCCTCCTGGGATTGCAGCAGCTGTAATTTTTGTAGCCTGATATTAAGTGGTAGTTTGTGCTTGTATTTAGTTCAGTGGCTCAGCTGCATCGTGTGAGGATCCTACCAAGCCCTGTTTGGAGCAGGGCATCTCCAGTGCCTCTCTTGCTGGGAGTGTGGGGTGGAAATGTGTGGCCCAGGCTGCTGGTGGGAGCGGAGGGTCCCAGCCCCCTCAGGGGCTGGCAGGGGATGTTATTGGGCCGCTGTGACCTGACCCTGCTCTGTGCTGAACCCCCAAGAGCACGTGAGGGTGTCCAGCATCTCTCTCAACTCTGCCAAGATGCCGGTCAGGAAGCACAGCCAGCACAGGAACTTGTTCAAGAACAAGGGCAAGGATGAAACTGTGAGTACCCACCTGCCTGTGCCAGCATTTTGGACCCCAGCAGAGCCCACTGTTGGCAGGAGCTCATGGAGAGGCTTCTCAAGGTCCATGGCTCCAAATCTACCTGTGTGAGGGAGCAGGGGAATGGTTCTGGATACCTTCAGCTGGGATGTTTGGGTGGCTTTTGGGATGTGGTGTAGGACTGGCTGGGCTGCAAGGAGTGTGGTGGCACAGGCAAGGGAGATGTGAGTTTTGGGTGTGTGGCTGTGGGCTGGGGAAGGGAGATGGCTCAGCCCCAGCCTGCTGAGCACTCCACGGCAGTTATCCCTGCAGAGTTGGGGCTGGTATGGGATGTCAGATGCAGGATCTGTCAGCTTGATTTAAGCCAGTAGAGGAGATGAGGGTTTTCCTTTCAGGTTCAGAAGAACTACTTTTAAAAACACCCACTGGTTGCTGGTTCATCCAGCAGCCCATGTCCTTGGGAGGCTCTGAGGAAGAGGCGTGCTCTGTCCCATCTCCTACATCACCTCCAGGCCACAGTGAGGAGATGCTGGCTCTGCACTCTTCCTGTGGGAAATGTGGGGCAGAGGGCTGCAGGGAATAGGGCAATGCAGATATAAGTGAGATGGTGGTGTTCTTCCCCCTAGACCCTGCGGAGGCAGAGGGTGGAGGTGAGCGTTGAGCTGAGAAAGGCCAAGAAGGATGAGCAGATCCTGAAGCGCAGAAACATTTCCATTCATTTGAAGGAGGAGAATCCCTCTCTGGGACAACACAGAGCAGATGAGGTGGTGAGTGCTTGGTGCTCTGCACTTGGGTAGGATCAGTGCAGCAGGAATCATCCCCTACTTGGGCCACTACCAACTCCAGCTGGGGTGACCTGGGTTAAGTACCTGGTGCCATTCCTGATCTCCATGCCCGGTGCTGGGGAGGGTTTCAGACTGCCTGGCCTTTGTCTGTGCAATTTTTCATGGTGATGATGTCCTGCTGGCCTCCCTTGATGGCAGGTAGAACAGGCTGGAGCTCTGGCTAGCTGGGAGCTGTTCCTGTCTGGCTCCCTGTACAGCCAGGGGTAATTACTGAGCTCGCAGGCCCATTATGGTGTCAGTGACTCTTTCACTGCTTGATTACAAGCACTAATTGCCTTGAAGGCTTTTGTGGATTCTCTTCCTCTGCCTCATCTCGAAACTGTGTTGCGTAAAGAATAGACACTGCTTAGATATGAAGTGGTGACTGAGCCGGGTCTAGACGGCTGATTGACTGCTGAGATTAAACTGGAGGGAGTCCCGGCTCCCCGGCTGACTCTGAATCACTCCCTGTGACACAGATTATCCAGCTGTCCTTGGAGGAGATCGTGGAAGCCGTGAATGGGGAAGACACCCAGCTGCAGCTGCTCGCCACGCAGGCCACCAGGTACGCGCCCGGCTGCTGGAGCTGCGCTGGGACCTGGGGGCAGAAGGCGGCAAGTTCCTGTTTGAGGAGCTCTCTAGAGAGATGGCAAAGGGAGAGGGAGCCTGGGAACCCAAACTGCCCATGGGAATCCCAGCTGGTGCCTGTTCTGTGGCCTGTGTGCTGTGCTTGGTTCACAGTCCTGTGTGAACCCAACCAAGGGGTTGGCTGTGCTGCCCCTTTCTGTGCCTGTGCCAGGAATTACATTGGATCCCATGAGAAATTGAGTACCAGATGCTTGGGTAGGACGAGGACTGGAGAGCCTGGCTCTGTAAAGGGTCAATGCCAAACGGGGCTGTCCCCACAAGGGTGGGGGCACCTCAGGGTGCCATCATCACCCAGCTGGCAGCAGGGGTGTCTCCTGAGGGTCCAGGAGAGGCTGCATCCTGGCTGATGCTTCCTTGGCTGGCTCAAACTATTGTACCAGTGATCTGGGACCAGCACCATTCCCAGTGAGCACGGCTGTGAGGATGTCAGGGCTTTATTTCCAACAGACACCCTAGTCCTGCTTCAGCATCCTTAGCCGTGTCTTCCCTCTGTATGGCAACCCCTCTGCTGAGGGTTTGTTGTAGTGGGATGCTGAACCATTGATGCTTCCACTACAAGTCACAACCTCATGGGCTGTGGTGGCACCGTGCAGGGTTCCTCATGGCTGGCTGTGCTGTGTCCTCTCTCACAGGAGAATTCTGTCCAGGCACAAGGACCCCCCCATCAATCAGATCATCGAGCTGGGGATCATCCCCAGGATGGTGGAATTCCTGGGCTGTGCTGACAATGCTGCCCTGCAGTTCGAGGCAGCCTGGGCACTGACCAACATCGCCTCTGGCACCTCGGAACACACCAGGGCCGTGGTGGACGGAGGGGCCATCCCAGCCTTCATCTCCCTGCTGTCCTCCCCACACATGCACATCAGCGAGCAGTCGGTGTGGGCCCTGGGCAACATTGCAGGTGAGAGGACCTGGAGGGGCATTTGGAGGTCCCTGACTGACCCACGTGATGATCCTTGTGGGCCCCTTCCAACTTTGAATACTCTGTGATTCAAAGCATTGGTGCTCCTCTCCCTGCAGCTTGGTCTCCAAGCTGCTGCCCCTATTGAACCCCATAACCCTTCATCCCCTTAGTGTTGCCTGGCGGCCTTTGAGATCCTGTGTTGGCTCTGCTAGAGGATTTTGGCCAAAACCAAGGGCAAGATGCCATCCTGCTGGGGTGGTTTAACCCGCTCATGTCTCCATAGGGAGAACAGAATGGGTCATGCCTGGTTGGCCTGCTGGCACTCCAGTCTGCCCAGTAAATCTTTCCCACCTGGGAATGCCTAATGGTGTGTGGCTGGTGGGTCACCCAGCCCTGGCCCTGCAGGTCTGATTGCTCTTTGATGTTGACTATGTTGTGATTTGGGCAGATGCAATGACCAACCTCTTTTATCTGTCCAGGGGATGGCCCTCTCTACAGGGATGCTCTTATTGCTTGTGATGTGATCCCTCCCCTGCTGGCTCTGGTGTCACCTGCAACTCCAGTAAATAACTTTCATTTTCTTGACTTAACAGCTCTTAATCCCTTGGGTGATGGGTGACTGCACTGTGTGCCTTGTACACAACAAACTGTTTAATTGAATGAGACCCTGCTGCTCTAAACTGCTTTTGTGTCCCTGCCTATGCACAAAGCTGGGGATGCCAGGCAGACTCTCCAAGTCAATGTGATCTCTTCCAGCCTTGGCTTTCTTATCCAGCTCTGACTATCTCAGGCTAGGAATAAGATGGAACTGGTGCAAGGCAGACTTGCATATGCATGTGGAAGGGCTGAACTTGCCCTTCAAGCTTCCTGCTGCTGCTTTGTGGTTTGTCTCTGCCCTTCTGCAATGGTTCCTGCCCTGTTGCTCTGTCTCTGGTGTGCAAGAGCCTTCACAGGATAACACAGACCGAGAGGTCTTGGGGGCAGTGAGGATCTTACACCTGCCTTGTGTTTCAGGTTGGGTTCTTGAGGAACATCACCTGGACCCTGTCAAACCTGTGCAGGAACAAGAACCCCTGCCCTCCCTTGCATGCTGTGCAGAAGATTCTGCCAGTCCTCATCATCCTCCTGCAGCATGAGGACAAGGATGTCATCTCTGACTCCTGCTGGGCTGTTTCCTACCTGACTGATGGCTGCAATGATCGCATCCAAGTTGTGGTGGAGACAGGGATTCTCCCAAGGCTTGTGGAACTCATGGACAGCCCAGATTTGATTGTTATGGTAGGGAACAATCAACAATCTCCACCTTCTGGTCCCTTAATGTAGAAAGATCTGAGGAGAGAGAAGGCACATGCCCCTGTTCTATGTGGCAGCTGTGGTGTGCTGTCCCCTCAGCCTGCAGAATTGACTGCCTGCTTGTCAAGCCACTGCTCTGCTCTGCTGGCTGAGGCTGGATAGAGACTCTAAAGCTGCTTAGAGCAAACAAGGGACGATGGGCTGTAAATAAACAGCCGTCACCCACAATGCTCTCCTTGTGTGAAGGATCAAGCACTTAGGGAGGGATCTTGCTGGGCTTTCTGACATGTATCCCTCGAGGTAAGGACTCTCCTCAT
Organism: Tichodroma muraria; assembly: GCA_013390105.1. NCBI lineage: Eukaryota > Metazoa > Chordata > Aves > Passeriformes > Sittidae > Tichodroma > Tichodroma muraria. The sequence goes on from WAAG01089181.1 coordinate 310,715, forward strand.
CTCCTCTAATCTCTGTCTAGACTCCAGCTCTCCGTGCCATCGGGAATGTGGTCACAGGCACGGACCAGCAGACGCAGGAAGCCATCGATGCCGGTGTCCTGACTGTCCTGCCCCGGCTGCTGAGACACACGAAGCCAGTGATCCAGAAGGAAGCAGCATGGACCCTCAGCAACATTGCAGCAGGGCCTTCCCAGCAGATCCAACAGATTATCACCTGTGGGTTATTGCCACCTTTGGTGGAGCTGCTCGACAGGGTAAGGGATGGGCACAATGCTGCTGCAGGAGCAGCATGGGGTTGAGGAGGCCTGGGATGGCTCATTTGCGAAGCACTTGGCCCCAAAGCCACCTGAGCAGGCTGTTTCAGAGCTGTTGGGATCCTTGGGACAGCCTGAGCATCCTGATTTGTCAGTACACCTGCGTTGGAAGCACATCCTGAAGCTGCTCTTGGCAGCTCTGCCAGGTGTCTGTGCATCACCCAGAGGGCTGGGAAAGGGATGAGCCCAAGCTGAGTATAAGGGAAATATTATCCTTGCCTCATGCTGATCCTAGAAGGATACTAAAGCTTGGGAATGCCTTTGCTGTGCTGCTTTTCCAGGGTGACTTCAAGGCTCAGAAGGAGGCTGTGTGGGTGGTGGCCAACTTCATGACTGGAGGAACAGTGGATCAGGTGGTGGAGCTCGTCCATTCCGGGGTCCTCAAACCCCTGCTCAACTTGCTCTTGGCCAAAGACAGCAAAACTGTCCTGATCATCCTGGACACCATTTCAAATCTCTTCTTGGTGAGATCTGCTCATCCTGGGTGCCATTTTTGAATCTCTTCCTGATAAGATCTCATCTTTTGACTTCCTTCTCCCAAAGAGCCACAAGGAGTGAGCCAAATGCTCACATTGTGTGGTTAGAACAACAGCTGTTGATTTTTTTGGAGTAAGAGAGATTTCACATTGTCTATATTTTTCTTGGATACCCTTGGGTTGTCTAAAGGGCTTAGCAAGATTAAGTTCCCAAAATGTTGCTCTTCATCCCCTGCTCACTGGTTTGTTTGGCAGCCCCCAGCAGAGACTGGTATTCCATAGGCACTGCAGTCACATCCCTGGCATCAGGAAGAGACCATAAATTCAGGGAGTGTGATCCTTTGACTTGTAGATCAGGGTTGTAATTACAGAAAAGGCCATCTCTAACCTGTAACTGATAAGTTTTCCTGCCTGGCTTTCCAATGTTACAGGCAGCTGAGAAGCTGGGAGAGACAGAGAAGTTGTGTCTGCTGGTGGAAGAACTTGATGGTCTGGAGAAAATTGAGGACTTGCAAAACCATGAGAATGACATGGTCTATAGAGCTGCCCTGAACATCATAGAGAAATACTTTTCTGGTGAGGTATGTGAGCCCTTGCTGTTTCTCAGCTGAAAGTGTGAAGCTGTTACACACCAGAATGAAGTACAGAGTTTAAGGATACTGGAGGAGGTTTCAGGAGGAGATGTCCACATGACCAGAGTAGTCCTTACAGCTTCTTTCAACTGCTTTCAAAGGTCTGTAAAAGCTCCAAGTTGTCAACCAATGAGTTGCATGAGAGATGTGGATGCCTTGATAGCATCTTGCTGCTGGAATTTAAACTGGCATCAGCTGGAGTGACTGCAGTTACTGATATGAATACCAAATGTGGAGAAGTTTCCTCCTTCAGAGCTGAGCTGGCTTGTCACTATGAATGGCAGCCTCCTACTCAGCTGATAACAGTGCTCAGGTTGCATTTGGATTACTTGACCCTTCTCATGGTAAGGAATCTATGGAAAAAGAGGACACCAGCTGGGAGCTGAAAGAGTCCAATGACTGGCACAGATGCCATGTTTGGTCCTAGCCTTAGACTTGCAGATGGGAAAACATCAGGGAAGAGGCTAGGAGATCTGGCAGACCTTGGAACTGTGGCTCAGGTTGGGTGTGAGCTGCAGTAGGGGGCAAAGGCCTGATTTAGTCCTTTGCCAGAGCAGGGTCTGTGGGGTGTCCCTGCAAGAGGGTGTGGAGGAAGTTCTCCAGACCAGCTCCTGCTGGAGGGGCTGGATGCCAGGGGAACATCTCCCTGAGCAGTTCTGGCTTACTGCTGTTCCAAGCAGGCCATTTAATTTCAGTGAGCTCTACCACTGCAGCCACTTGTTTTTCCTTTTGCTTCTGGTATCTGAGCCCAAAGGCTTGGCTGCTTTTTTGTGTGGGCTGCAGGGATACTGGAGCTTCAGGATGCTGCAAGGAGCAGGGAGTCTTGGCCTGATCTCCTGGAGTTCTGTTACAGTCAAGCTGAACTTAACAGCTGGATTTTTAAAACAAGAATAAAACAGAGTTGCTGTAAAAAGCTTAGGTTTATTCAAATGCAGACCCTATAAGTGATTGCTATTGTTTTTCTCCTAGGAGAATACAGACCTGGAGCCCCAGACTGGCCAAGATGGGCTGTATGATTTCTCAGTGGAGAAGCAAGACTTCAACTTTTGAAGATGAAGCACGACACAGCGCTAAGCTGGTGGGTGGAGGTGCCTTGGAAGAGCTCAGACATCCAAACCATAAGGAGCAGAGATGCCGAGCCTTTTTACTTCTGAGACTTGTCAATAAATTGCACTTTTGGCTTTGTATCTCTTGCCTTTAATTATTTCCCCCTCCTTTAAGCTGCTGTTGCAGATGACATGGCTTGGTTTTTTTCCAGTAGCATCTTAAGGCCTTGCAGGAGTGTGTTGGAGCCCCTGGGCACATTTTCTGGGTGGAATCTTTCTTCTAAGTACATTAAACTGCAGGAGAGCAGCATCCTGCCAGGAAATCCTTGTGCTGAAACTCCTAGGCTTGACTTGGAGTGGCTGAAGTAGCTCTGAAAAGCCGAGAAGCGTTTTGTCCTTCTGCAGGCACCATCATTGCTGTGGGAAAGGAGGTGCTTCCAGCAGGGAAGGAGCTGAGCCAGGGCAGGAGATCAGTGTCCTTGCTGTGTATTACTTCACCTGGAAGTACTGGAGTGTGGATGTGGGAGCTGCTGAATAAATGCTGGTCCTTTGGAAGGAAAGTTGTTGGAGGCAGCACCGGAGCAATGATTCACCTCAGCTGCTGCTTCCCTGTTGCCATCCAGCAGCCTGGAGCCCATCGATCTGGCTCTGCCCTTTAATTCCAAGGACCTGTATTTCAGGTTTCCATGGTGTGTCCCTGGCTCTTGTTCTCCTTCTCTCCAAGCCCTCCAAGTGTGGTCTCCAGCAGAAGGTGAGGATGGAGTTGAGCCCTTGGCACAAAGATTTCATGCTGTGGGTTCTCAGCAAGCTGCTGGACCCTGCTCCATCCTTGCAGTGTTGATGGTTCCCAGCAGCCCCTTCCCCCATCCTTTGCTCCCCAGGGCTGGAAGCATCTCAAAGGCTTTTCTTAAGACAGATTCAGAGAGCAGCTTTCCTTCCCTGCTCTTCAAAATGACCCTGGGTGGGCTCAGGACTCTGCTTCCTCAGGTGCAGTGGGAGGTGATGTGGGAGGCAGCTCAATCTGGAGGGAAAATCTCATCTTCAGGAAACAGACTCTTCCTCTGCCCTGGATCTGTTCATCAGAGCATTGATGCATTTCTCCTGCAGGCCACCCAGGGAACAGGGAGTTAGTAGTAAATGTGTTCTCTGGGAGGAGCTGTGCAGCCCCAGTGCTGGGTAGCAGTGCTGAGTATCACTTATTTAATATTCAAATACTGGGAGTTGATGAAATGCATCACAGAACTATGGACTTCAAAAAGTCATACAGCACTACATGAACGTGGGGTGGTGCTGCCTGGGCTCTGTGGGCTTCCCCCTGCAGGGCTGATGGGGCACCTGGCCACAGTTCCCTGGGTAAAAGGAATGTGAGGAAGCTGTTTCCTCAGTGCCACCAGAGCCACAGAGCTGGGCCCCATGTGGCTGTCCTGACTCTGGATTGTGGTCCTGTGTGGACCATCCCACTTGGCTTTTCCCATGGTCAGGCAGGGCTCCCCCTTACAGCTGCTCTGATTTAAAAAAACAAAGCAGGATAAAAAGAGAAGTGGGAAATCTCTTGGATTCTTTTTCCTGCATGTGCTGGACATAGGGCGGTGGTTGGTGGTGAAACACAGAACCAGGGCCCCAGAGCTGCTCCTTTCCATCCTTGTCTGTAACTTACAATAAAATATTGTCCTGAAGGCAGGGGACAGGACAAAATTGTCCCTCTCAAAAAGCGTGTTGGGATGTGCCTGCTGTCTACCCTGGCAGCTGGAGCGCTGGGCCCAGTGCCTGAAGGATCACCAGGCTGCTGTGTGGGTGTGTGAGCAACCTGCAGGCAGCTGCTTGCCTGCCCAGGGGAGCTGCCCTCCCCTGCTCCCTGCCAGCCCCGGCGCTCCTGCCCCAGGCACAGGCAGCAGCCACCGCAGCGATTTCAGCTCTGGGGCAGAGGAGGCATCCCCTTCTCTCCCTGGGAGGGGATGGGGGATCCAGGGCCATCAGCCAAGGGGAGATGCTCCTGTGCTTCCTCAGGGCAGCTCAACCTCCCTCTAAAGATGCACAAAAAAGTAATTCTAATTCAAATCTCCTGTGTCCTGGCCCAGAGGAGCAGGTGGAGGATCATTCAGGCTGGAAAAGACCTCTGAGATCACCCATTAATTTGTGTCAGCCCCCTACCCCTTTAGTGCCACCTCTACTCCTCTGAACATGCCCAGGAGGGGGGACTCCCCTGCTGCCCTGGGCAGCCTGTGGGTGCTTGAGCAGTAAAGAAATCTTTCCTAGTATCTAACCCTGGCACAAGCCAGGGCTGTTTCCTTTGTGTTGTCATCTGGGAGAAGAGTCCATTCCCCACCTGGCACCCCCGCATCAGGGAGCTGTAGACAGGGGGAAGGTGCTGCTTAATTTCTGGAGATGGAAAAGGCACTACCACTGCCTGTAGTGGCATTTGCCCAAATTAAGACCCCTTTACATTCCTGTGCTACCTACAATGCCACATTCAGGCACCCCTGTGCTCCCTCCATGTGTTCCCCCCCCACACACACATCCTGCATGCCACCATGAGAGCCCCTATTCACCCCCATGCCAACCCCAGGCACCCGTCACCCTCATGCTACCCTGCATGTCACCCTGAGATCACCTATTCACCCCCAGGTGCCCCTATTTGCCCCTTTTCATCCCGAGACAGCCCTAGGCACCCCTATTCCCTCCCTTCCACCTCTATTCCCCCCTCTGCCACTCCCCACGCATCCCCATTCACCCTTATTTCCCACATCCCGCTCCTATTCTCTCATCCCCCACCCCACTCCCATTCCCCTATCCCTCTCTCTTTCCCTATTTCCCCACGAGTCTCCCCTCGCCAGGGGGCG
>WAAG01089181.1:316043-351153 GCA_013390105.1 Tichodroma muraria
TGCGCGGGGCCGCTGGTTGAGCTCGGCGCCGCTGCCTCCTCCTTCTCCTTCTCCTCCTCCTCCTCCTCCTCCTCCTCCTCCAGGCGCGATGTCGAATCCCGGTACCCGCCGGAACGGATCCAGCATCAAGATCCGCCTCACAGGTAACGGGGCGGCCGCGGCACCATGTGTGTGTGGCCGCACATCGACGGCTGGGCCCGGGGTCCCCTCCCCTCCCCTCCCCTGGCGCCTTCGCCCCCTCCCCGGCCTGGCTGTGAGGGGAGGGGCGGCCGGGCCCGAGCTCTCAGCCTTGTTTAACTTTTATCCACCGTTTTTCTGTTCCGCTTCTACCTCTGCGGGCCGACGGAGCCTCTGTGCGCTTTTGTTTATTTATATCGTTTCCTGCCCCTCCGGCGTGGGGTGCTTGAGCCCCCTTGGACTGACATTAACTTGAGGAGGGCGGGGGTTTGTCACCGTCTCCCCCTCGTTTTCCAGCAGGTCAGGGCACGCTTCTCCTTCCTGGGGTCTTCTGCCCCTTCCCCCATGGAAGGTGACACTCGCCACCCCCTCCAGCACGCTGACCCTAAATGAGGTCTCTCCTGCGCTCTTCCCGATGGGGCGTCCCTGTTGATAACTCTCCCCTGCCTTCTGCCCATTTGTGGGGTCTCTTCTGCACCCTCCCAGTATGGGGAGAGGACCCTGTGACACCCCTGCCCCCCTCCCAGCCCCTTCCTGGGTTCTCTTCTGCACCTTCCCTGTGTGTGGGCATCCCTGTGACACTTTTCCTCCTTCCCGGCCCTTTCCCAGGGTTTTCCCTGTTCCCTCCCCCATGGTGATGTCCCTGTGCCCCCTCTTCCACCCCTCCAGACCACCGTACCCCTTCATGGGGTCTCCTCTTCACCTTTCCCAGGAGGATTCCCAGGGCCACCTTTCCCACAGACTGGCTTTCAGCAAAGCCTTTCATAATTTGCCTTACTTTACTTTAATTAACAACCCCCCCAAACCTCCTGTGTGCCGAGGAGGATAACTCAGTTGCTAATGAGAAAATACCCATTTAGTTGCTTTTAGCTGGGTTTTTTTTAGCGTGTTTTTTTAATCTTCCCTCCTTCTTCTCAACTTGCTCTCACCTGGCACATCGTGGCATTCAACTTTGGAAATTCCTGCCCCGTGCAGGAGGTGACATGCAGAGCTGTGTCTGTCCTGCCTCTGTGTGAGACCTCTGGAGGGTTCATGGATGGATAAACTAATTTATGTTGGACCCTGAAAGATCTAGATTAAGTCTTTCGGAAGCTGCTCCGGTCGATGCTGAGCCTGCTTCTTTAATGGGAAGAGACACAGTTCCTGCTTGTTGAGACTGCTGTGTGAATTAATAAAAAATAAAGTCCAGTCCAGTCTTTCAAAGGCAACAAGTGGATGCTTGGGGGTCACTTGGGCTGGAGAAGCCACAGTGCTGCTCTGGGTGACCGGAATTGATCCCTGGAGAGGGATCTTCTGTGTGTGGGTGCATAAAACGTTGGCAAATAATGAGAAAACGGTGCTGGTGAAACTGCAGTCACAGGTTAACTTGCTCCTGGCACATAACACACTCAGAGGCAGATCATCAAAAAATAAAAATCCTGGTGTTCTTTTAATCCTTTGATTCTGCACTGCTTGTGCTTCAGAAGACCAAAGTTTGTGAGGATAATGTAAATCTGAAAATCCTTTTCTTGGATGGAAGAAGGCTGAAAATATTTTTAGGTTGTATGAATGATGTTTGATCTGAAATGAGTTTTGTGGTGATGTATACCAAATGTCAGCTCAGTCCTTAATGTGGCTTATTTTTATGCAAGTCAGTCAATAAAAATGTGAGTTAAGTAACTTAGGCCATGGTCATAGCCCTTCTGAGCTGGAGGAGATCATTTAAATAACAGAGAGAAGCTGTTGGGTTTAATTTTAAAGGCTGAATGCTGCAGCAAAATGCCTTTTTACTTTTAGCATACACTAGTCTTCTCTCTGAGCTGGGAGCATTTCCTGGAACAGACTGAAGTTTCAGTTTATTGAGCAACTTGGTAGATTTATTTTTTATTACTCCCCATTTTTTAACTGTATTGAAGAAATCTCCTGCTTGCTCAAACACATCTTCTGTTTTTACAAGCAGGAAACCTGGGTGATGTGACAAAAATTGCTGCATTTAATCAACAAATAAATTGCTCTGGGAGAGGTTTAGCTCTGGAATCGTTGGGCAATGCCAAGTTCTTGGCTTGGCTGGGACTGGCGTGCTGACTTACCTGTTTCAAATAGCTGCAGCCAGCCTGGCTGTTGTTTTCTCATCTCCTTGGCTATTGGGAGATTTGAGCACATTAAAATCAAGACAGAGGACCTCATTTGTTATGATTTACTACCTGCATTGTGTTTCCTGTGATTAGGCACCACTGAAGTTTTGCAGTACTGAAAATAGCAGTGTAAATACCACTTAGGATGTCTGTGAGTGTCACTGGGTGAATGGCGAGGGAACAGTGGTTGAATCTCCTGTGACTTTTTTAAAGAGAAAATTTTTTCCTCATCTGTTGTAAAGGTATCTGTGTTAGCAGAACGTTGGGGTTATTTATGTGAATCTATCCAAAAGTTCTCAATCCTCTGATGATTACCAGAAGTGATCTCCCAGCTTATACAGAATGATGTCAGTCCTAGCCTGATGCAAATTGTAATGAAGTAAAATGGCAAATAAGGCACCCTGTGCAGAAACACTAAAAACCTTAATATAACAATGGGTTGCATGACAGGTTAAAATTACTTTGTGGCCTGTGGATCTCAAATATGCTAATCTCCTGTCACATCTCAGTTTCTCCTCTTGTTTCCACTAAAGCCTTTACCCCAGCTGGTGATGCAAGAGCCAGAGATACTCTGGCCTTGTCTCCTGTCCCTTGGAACTGTTCTAGGCAAAGTAAGAGAAAACTTCCTGTTAAATCTGTGGTCTCTTCCTATCTGCTGTCGTCAGGGCAGCGCAGCAGTGGCGGAATTGCCAACACAAGAATGGAAAAATAAAGTGATCCTGTGAGTGCATGTCCTTGCCAAATATGCTCAGGGTCTGCTGGGTCAAGGAGGAACATGATTCACAGGCCAGGGGACCTTCAGAGTCCCTTTTTTACCCTTGTGCTTCCCCGAAACCTTTGTTTGCTGCTGCTCCCTGGGGAAGTTCCAAAGGGTTCATCATCTCCAAGGCTTACACACGCCTTGCTCACACTTATATCACTCACAAGCACTGGTGAAAACTGCAGTCTCATTGTGCTGGCTTTTGGGAGACACCCTGATCCAGGTAGCTGTAGGCAGAGGTTGCAGATGGAACTGGAAAAGCCATGAAGAAATAGACTAAACATGGAACTTTATCAAAAAAGCTGCAAGTTGGGTTCTAGTTTCATTGGTTCTGGCTTCTTCAGCAGGGTCTCAGCTGAGATGTTAAAAGCTGGCTGGCTTCTGGGGCCATCGTGGAACTGAAGAAAGTTAAGCTTTATGGATCACTTTCATAGCTGGAGCAGGAAAGGGGAGATCTCACATACACAGCTGGATGGCTGTGTGGAGGTTTGATGGCAAAACAGTTTCTTTAACAGAGAAGGTGGAGTTGGTGTAACAGAGGATCCAGATAATCTCCAAGCACCTCACTTCTCCATGGTTCAGTCTCCTCTATTCCTCCTTGGAAAACCTGGCCTGGGAAGGTGCTGGGCTGGTCGTGGTGACAGTTTTGGAAGGCAGGTGGAGGTGAGAATCCTCCCAGGTGTGAGGGGTAAGAAAATGCAGTGTCAGAAGCATCAGGGAGGAGTGAGGAAGATGATGATGAAGCAGGTGGTTGCTGTGAGGTGAGGAAGAAGCCAGAGAGGATTTGTAGGTGACAAATTTGATTCCTGTAAGGAAGGTGGTTGTGCTTAGCAGTGGCAAAGAAAGGGGAAGAGGGAAGAAGTGACACAGATGAGTATCCTGAACACACTTCCAGCTCAGTGTAGTCAGCAGTTCAGGGAAGCCCCAGCCACGAAGCCTGGCCAGTTGGTAGGTGGTAAATGGGTGGCTTTGGGACTTTCTGCTTTTGTAATTCAAGGAATCCACAATAGAATACAGTGACTTCAAGTAGAAGAGAAAACATTTTGTTGTCATTAGGGCAATGTTCACTTAGGACTGTTACAAAGGCACAGGCTAAAGCGTGTCCCAAATGTCAGGATGTTTTGCATCCCTTTCATGACTAATGTATCGATCAGCGCAGCAGAGTTAACTGACTGATCGATAGCAACGCTGATATTGGTGACCTGGGCCCTTTGCTGTCCTGTGTTCAGGAACAGTGAATATCTGTGTAAGGATCTCCCAATGAGACACAGTAAATACATCATGGGCTGGCTGTAGTTTTTTGGTTGGACATCAGGACCACTGGTTCCAGGTGAAGAGGGCTGGGGCAGGAAGGCAGGAAGAGCTGGCTGCTCATCCCAGCCTCCCTGGCAGCTGGTATTTAATATCGAGCCAGCTTTGTTCCATGGGGGACACGGTGGGAAGCAGCAGCTGGGTAGCTCCAAATTTATTTAGTGTGGTAATCTGGGAGTGTGTCGAAATCCGTGTCTCGTTATTTTCTTCTCGTAAGGATTTTCTCTTCCCCACGTCTGCTGGGAGCGGGGCCCCGGCTGTGATTGGAGCGCGGGGCTGGAGCTCGGTGCGGAGCTTGGCCGCAGATTTCCTGTGTGATGCTGAGCGAGGCACTTAATCTCCTTCTGCCTCCCTTCCCCGTTTGCCTTGGGAAGCAGCGGCGTTTTCATGAAGGTGAATTTGTGGCTGTTGAGAGCCCTATGGATAGGAACGGCAAAGAGGCTCGGGGCATGTAACTCCGGGGACATTAAAGAAAATAAAATCTTGCTTTCAAGGGAGGAAGTGGAGAGCACAGCCTTTGCAGTTGGCCAGCTGATATCTTTGGGCTGCCAGAGTGGGAATCCAAAGAGCAGCCTTTTCCTCTGGGCAGGCTATGGGGTGCAGGGCTCCTTTTTTGCTTCTCCCAGTAAGTCAAAGCTGTGCCAGCACCATTGTCCTGGTGGAAGTAAATTAAATCACCAAAAGGAGTTTGTTTGAATATCCCCCTCAGGCAGGGAAAGTAAAACAATAACTACTTTATTCCTGACTTGAAACTTTTGTCAAATTGAATGTCTTCATATAAAGAAATGCAATTTGGGATGTGGTTGTGCAGTTCATGATTTCTTTTTTATTCCATACTGCCCACCAGTCTAAGAACAGTTTTCTCATCTGTTTCTTGAAACAGCTTTATCACATTTCTGAGATTTTGTAGCATCATCCTTTCTGTTTGTGTTTCAAAATTAATCATCAGTTCCATGGAAATAAAAGCAGTGTTGAATTTCTCAGTGAGGAGGTTGCTCTTATACCACGATTTTCTGTGTGCTGGGTAAAGGAACTTAACTGACATCAGCTCCAAGGCTGCTAAAATTGCCACTGTAAATAAAGATCAGCAAACCCCCTCAGTTGTTCCTGAGCTGGCTGGAGGTTTGCTTGATGGGTCACTGAATGGAGAAGTACATCATGGAAATACCATCCATGTGTGTGGGTTTTGGAGGTTTACCTGGATTGCTGCCCACCTTGAAGCCTGTCCAGTTGCCATGCTTAGAGCTGGATTAATCTGGTTGGATTACTTGCTATTTATGGTTCTTGAGTCAACTACTCACTGCCGTGTTGGTTTGGGCTGTTTTGGTGGAGGCAGTGGGATGGAGCAAAATGGTTTGGATAAGATGTGGATAAATCAGTTGGTTGGGTGTGAAGTTTAGGTATGTACCCAGCAGAGCAATTCATGTAAGACTTGACTGAGTAGAAAATTCAAAAAAATAAAAGGCTGGAAGAGATGTTCCATGTGCCATCTTTTTTCCCTAAATTCGGAATGGAATCTTTGTTGTTGCTGTTGTTATGTTTCTCTATTATTATTCCTCTGGAAATAGTCAAAGTGTTACTATGAGAAGGACTAAAATCTGGAATATGAAAAAGCTTTGATATTTTTCATGTTTTTCACGGAAGCAGGTGCTGGTTTATTCTTCCAGAGTGAAATAAACTGTTACTGCAAATGGTTTGTTCTGTCCTGTACCGACAGTTGTCGGGGCAGAGGGGAGTCAGTGCGATCTTGAGTCTCGAGGTTGACAACCATTGTGTTGTGGATCTGCTCAGCTTTTAGGGAGTGTCTTCACTGAGGTCTTGCTACAATCCTCCATGCTTTGCCATCCCGGGGTGCCTCTGTGAGGACAGCACTACAGTTGAGCCACTTCCAGCTTTTTTCACCTGGATATCATCTCACATTCTCTACCGTGTCTGTTGGCAGGCCTGCAGTTAAGCCTGCAGGTAGCTGACATGGAGCACTTGTATTATGGCTGGTGGTGAGGAAGCTGCTGCTCTGGCATTGTGGTGTTTCAGGTGCTTACAAATGAGTTCCTGCAGTACTGCTGCGGTAACTCAAGATGTTATCTCCTTCCTGGTCTGCTGACCCTCATTGCCAAAAATTTGTCACCTGCCGTGAGAAAGCTGGCGGAAGAAAACCTGTGCTCGCACTTCAGCTGCTTCAGTGCAAATTCAGCTTCCCTGTGTAAGTCTAGCTCTAGGATTTAGACTAAGGTGCTGAACATTGAAAAGCTCAGGCGTGTGCGTGTTGTGTGTTGGGAGTTTTGGGGAGAGAAAATCAGAAGAGACACTAGTGATTTCTTAAACCACGCAGCAAGTGTGCATATCTCAATTTGAAATTATTTATGTAAGTATTAATGTAATAAAAGAAGAAAGCTGCATGTATGTTTGCTAAGTGAGGCAGTAGGTCAATTAGCATTGAGATGCTACATGTTTTTAAACTTTGTTTCACATGTGTTTAAGGGGAAATTCAGTAATTTGTGAGAGGGGATCCCTGGGGATATTTTGCAGTTTTTCATGTCTGGGAAAGTCAAAAAATATAATTGGAGAACATAGCAGAAGTGACGGAACTTTTTTTTGTCATTCTTTCTTATGAACTGGCAGCTACATGGTGAATATTTGGGGGTGTAGGATGATAAATCTGATGATGCTTTAGTTGAATTGGCAGAGTAAGCATCCATGCTGTTTCAGAAAGAATCTCTCCACAGGGCTGTAATAGCTTGATGCCTTCCTCTTCAGTAAGTCATTTTTGTCAAGTTAAAGGCCAAAATTCAAACTGGCTTGTTGTCAAGGACACTAAGCACAGCAGGCAAAAATCCCCAAGGCTACCCAATTCCCAGCATAGATAGATAAAGCTGGCAGAGCCTGCTTTACTCGTCTTCCCCTCCCCCGGAAAAATCCTCTTCCCTGTTTTTTTTTTGAGGATATGGGCACTATTCCACATACTAATACAATTTAACAGAAAGTATTTAAATGGAAGGTTTGTTCATCTGTTTGTGGGTAAAACAATCCATTATTGTTTGGGAGTAATGGAAAAATAATGCACGGTCCCTGCAGTGAGCTCGCCGTGCTGCAGGCAGCCGTTCCAGCCGTTCCAGCTGTGCTCACCTCGCCACAGCTGGAGGGAATTGTCCTCGGCACAGCAGCGGCTCCGGTGAGCGCCGGCCCTGCGCCCTGGCCGTCGTGTGATGGAGCAGTTCAAATGGGTTAAGCTCATAATCCCAAACCGTAAGAAACGATGGAAAATCCTGTGGAATTGGACTTTGTACCAGCTTCCCGTTTTACACTTGGGGTCCTGATTCCTGAGGCTGGACAGCAGTTTAGGAACGAAGGGCAGTGTTAAACCACGCTATCGACTTCAAGGATTATGGACCACTACGCTGCCTGTTGTGCTCCAGGATGCTGGGTGTCCCTGAATGTCCTCACTAATGTGCAGTTTTACCCGTGGTTGGTTTTTTTGAATGGTGTCTATTTCTTTCCCAACTCATTATGAAGCAGGTCTGCTGAAGAAAATAAAATTTGTTTCTTTATCTTTCATAGGTAACCTATTACCCTTCTCTTGCAGGAGATTTTGCTTTCGTAGGTAACCAGTAGCAGGAAAAGAAATAATTTTGGTAGGATTCAATCTTTTTTCCTCAAGCTGATGAGATCTTTGTAGATACATTTCATTATTTGGAGTAAAATGACATTTTTGGATGAGTGAATTAGGAAAAATAGTGGTTTTGTTGACCTTTTAATATGTTTACAGTTTTGTCTTCCTTAAATATCTGCCTATTTCCTCTAATAATTATACTAAAATAAAATGGTTATGTATTTATCGATTTAGAGCTTCCCTATCTTGTTTATGTCACAAAATAGCAAATTAAATTTGCATGTGTTAAATTCTAGGCTTCTAATTTATCTCCCTGATGTTTCCAGGACAATATTAAAAGCTCTCCTTTGTATTTTTCTTCTGAAAATAAAGGTTAAACCACTGAAGATAGTTACCTTTCTTATTTATACTGGAAAATAAATGATTTATTTTGGCAAGTCTTCACATCAGTCCAGACTTTCTTTTTTCATGGCCCTGACCTTTCTTCTTCACGTGCCAGATTTGGTCTGTGCTGCACCCCCAAAGCCAACCGGACATTGCAGCAGAAAATTCAATCCCTGTGGTCAGTGTTTTCACGTTCTTTAGTACATGGGGTGCATGACCTGAAAAGTTTATTGGAAAGGAAACATCTTTAGAAATACATGTGCTCTGTTTTCCTGAAGAGCAAAAGGAAAAAAAACCCCAAAACTCCAGACCGAACATGACCTGAGTATATGGATTGTACTGTTGCTTCAATATAATTTTTTGACTATACAAGAGCAGAATTTAGAAAAATGAGGAATTTCGGTTTGACTCAGACTTGCAGTGATTGATGCATTTCCCAGGGAATCCTTGTTCTTTGTCCTTGCAGCTGATGTGTTTTGGTTTCTTTCCTGTGTGCAGACATTTTTATGACCATGTGGGAACTTCACTTTAACTCAGAATTGAAATATCACGTTTTACAAGTGTAAGTCTAATTAGCAGATACCTCATTGTTGCTCCTTTAATGTTAATGGGAAGAGAATCCATTACATTTGGTAAACTTTGGGTTTGCAGTTGAGTGGGTAAGCGTAAGCTAAAGGTCTGATGTCAGCCTTTGGAAGAGAAATTGGGTGAATTTTCTGGGCTCTTGAAGTGATACTTACTTCAGTGCTTTATATTCCAAGGAATTCCGAGCAGTGTCTCTCATATCTCTTTCTTAAAAACATCTGCAGACAGGTAATGGCCACATTAAGTACTGCAGTGGGCATGTTCATATCTCATGTGTCTGCAAAATACCTTACTGAGCAGATCAGAGAGAGCAGAAATGGCTTAGTGAAAAAAAAAAAAAAATGTCTGAAATGTTGTGGCTTTTGGAGTTGGCAGGGAGTTGCTGTGTATCTAATTTTTCATCTCCCAGCTATCCCTTATGTAAAGTGTTTTTATGCTGTGGTCGGCTGATGCATTTAACCCACCCCTGAAGCTGTTTTTAACCAGAGTGAAAAATCCTTCTGCTGAGGTCCCCCTTGCACAGACGAGTGGTGTAACAAGGTGAGATGAGGTTAAAAGGCAAAAGTGAAGTTAGGGAAGCCAGAAGGTGCCAGAGAATGGTTCAGCTGTGAAACTCAGCATGGTTCATCAGCCTCTGAATGTTCTGGAGTCAGAGAAGGGCTCCAGTGCTGAACTCAGGCTTTAATGACTTTATACAATTTGGTAATTGTGTGATATAACCAAATTCTGTGATGTAACCACACTCAGATTTAAATCTCTGCATCTTTTCCCAGAGATCCCGTCATTCATTCAATAATCCGACATTAAATTTGCCTCTGGAAAAGACCAGGGTGTAGGAATAAGTGTCTGGCTCTTTGTAAGAGTGACTTCTGCATATTGGGCAATAAGTAACTAAAAATAGTATGCTATGTGTACAGCTAATGTGCCATAATGGGAACACCTAGAACACCTACATCTTTTATTCCTTCTTTCCAAGAATTTTGGGGAATTTAATGTTAATAGACTTCTTTCAAGCCGTATTAATTAATGTGTCTGTGCTCATTTATCGAGCTCTGTGTGAGACAGCTGGGCAGCCCAACACTGGCCTGCAACCCCTGGATCTGCTGAGGGTCATGGAATCAGCTCCAATAATTGTGCTGTCACCAGCCCTAGAAAGAGATCTAGAAGGAGACTTTCTAGACTTTTGCCTTCTAGAGACTTTTTGCCTCTAGAAGGAGGCAAACAGAAGAAACATGTAAATAGGTGTTTTTCTGTGTTGTGTTCTTTTGTTTAAAATTAAATACCTCCTTGGAGTTCCAGGTCTGTCTGGTAACAGGATAAATAACTAAGTATAACCCAGCAGCTTGGCTTGGACTTCCAGTCACAGTCATTTCTTTCATAATTTTTTTTATTTGTGCAATCACAGGAGTAATTTGACTTGTTACAAATAATGTTTTGATAAGCTTCAATAGAAATTAGCAAACCAGCCATCAAATGGGATTTATAAAAAGTTGCTTGGGAAAATGTGTTGTAAGTAGTCTGCAATTCAAGGCATTTCCTTTGCAGGATGCTTATCAAGTCTGCATGTGCTACTTCCAAATTGAACTAGAACGTAGATGAGAGCTATTTTTGGTAGAAAGGGGAGGGGGGGAAAGAAAGTAAAGCCCAGTTGGAAAGTAGTAACAGATTTTTTTCTCATTGCCTTAGGATGTAAATCCTGCAAGTGTGCAGAGAGAAAACAGACTTTGAGACAGCCGAAGAAAACAGATTTATCTGTGATGTTTGAGATGATGCTGGTAGTGTAAACGTGATTGAAATAGTCATTGTAGGAGTGGTGAGTAAATATACCAGAAGCTTTTGGATAAACTGACTTCTCTTTGCTGCTCCATATGCCAAGTAAAGGCAGAATGTCCTGCTTGTTTCTGGGATGTTCCTTCCCCAGGGAGGCTCTGTGAGGAGGAGCGGCCACTGGTTTTAAGGATTGTTATGCTCCCAGATGCCAATGTAGAGCTCTTCTTTTATGCCCTGGATGTGGTTGCTGGCCTCTTCTGGACTGTTGGAATTAAGATGTTGCAAGACCGAGGGGGAAATGATCCAGCAAATATTTTTGTGAGGATTTCTTGTGGATTAATCAGTTTTTTAGCCTTTTGGTGTTTCACAAGTCAGCAGTGAAACCTGGAATGTGGAAGCTGTCTACACTTTTCAGGACAAAGTGCTGCCTTATTTGACCATCAGGCTGATGGATAAACTTAACAGGACAAGCTTAATCCTTTTTTCCAGACTGAAAAATTACCAGGCTGAAAAGGGATCTCACCTGTCATTCTCTTTTAACTAATTTTTGGCTTTTCATCTGACTTCAGTCAAATTTCATAAAGGCAGATACATTAAGCATACCAGGGCTCAAGACTCATGGAGATGAGGAGCTTGGGAGAGCAAATCCACGCTTCCATGGTCTGGCAGAGTGGTCCTGGTCCCAGCCCTGTGCACAGGAGATGTGGAAGGAGCAGCCTGGGAAAATGAGAGAGGATCTGAGGTAGGAAGGGAAGGGACATAGTTGAATTAAATTCCACACACCTACAGGTAAACCAAGATTCATGAACTGCAGTGACAGTGTTTGGGGTTTTTGTTGGCTTTTTTCCCCCCAGAATTTAACATTCTCTGAGGCAAACATCCAGATGACTTTATCAAGCACCTGTAACAGCACTCCCTATATGTTTGTTTGGATTTAGGGGTTTTGTTTTGCCTTTCCACCCAGCTGAAATTGTGCCTTAATTCCTCACACAGAGCTTCAGCTGCGCCCTGCGAGCCCATCGCTTCCAGCACCAGCCACTGCATCAACCTCCTACTGGCATTTTTTAATTAAAAGAACAGCACTATCACTTCAAATTAGTGCCACATAGCTTATTGGAGTAAGGAGTGAAATGGTGTTTAAAGGTTTTTCTCTCGTGGAAATCTTTTATTAAAATTTACTCTCTTTTGGGTTTATCAGTAGTTTGTCATTCAGAGCTTGGACAATATCTGATTCTGAGGTGTGCAAGTCCTCTCAGTGATATGAATGCAAATAAAAGGCTGGATTTTAATATCTCGACTATTTGATAAACAAGGAGCACCTTCTTCATTAAAACAAAGCAACCGACATTGTATTATTTTATGATTCCCACAAAGCAAGTGTCAGCCTGTTTTTCAAGTGCATTCCCTGTGTGGAGAAGGTAGTGAAGAAATAGATATTTCTGGGAGCTTCTGTGCCATGAACTGTGAAGAGCTGTTTTTGTAATCCTGTTCAGTGAAATTGTTAGGCCTCCGTTATACTAAATTACTGTGAGAGCAAGGAATATATCCAGGGGGAGGTAGCCCTAGTGAGATTTTTCCTCATGCAGCATTTCATTTTGTCTGGAATATTAGCACTGTTAACCATCCATGTGAAATGTAATGTATTCAATCTATTTAATCAATTTGAAGTGGAAAGCAAACGTCTTAGGCTTTGAGTGAACCAGCTGTCCTCATGTACTGGGTTTTTTAGATATTAAATTCTGAGCTTTGGATGTGCTAATACAGTAGTTTGATAAAGAACTTTTTGTTTAAGAGTTGTTTTGTTTTTTTTTTTTTCAGGATCCTGTGACCGAATGGTGTCACTTGCATAAAATCATGTGTCTAAATGTGCATTAAGGTTGTATAGGAAGAGGCATTGGATTTTTTCCTTCAGGCTCCAGTTTATTTATGTAATACCTTTGCTCAAGGTATCTCAGAGCAGTAGTGGGATTGTAATTTATTGATGTAATGGACACTGACATTTTGTATAAGCATAATGGCAAACAGGTGCTGTTGACAGGCAAAGTGATGAATGTATAATGTTGAAAAAATTGTAACCAAACATCCTGGTCAGAATAATGCACTTAAACATTTTCACCCAGATCCCAGTCTTTGTGACTGCGGATTCACTTAGGATTTGAAAGGGAGGTTCCTTTAGCGAGTAGCTTGCACGTTGTTAATAAAAATTGCCCATGGGAGGAAGGTCCACATATACTGTTGTTAAGCCACTGTTGGGAAACTGATTTTGCAATGAAAATGTTTATTTGTTTTGAAAGAAAAATCTTTGCTAGGATGCTACGCCTGCTCTACTTACCTGTTTTCATTCTAAACTCTATTTTTATTTTGCTCTCTGCAGGCAGTCTGTAACTAAAACATTCCTAGCATCCTTTGGCTGGAGATTCAGTCAAGGACTTTTTTTGTCCTGCTTTCAAGGAGATGATTCCAGTCTTTCTTGAAGCTTCTCCAAAGGAAATTTCCTTCTGTAGTGGATAAGGTGACGAGGGAAGTTACTGCTTATGATCCAAAGGCTTAACGACATCCTTTTGTTGTTATGTCCTGCCATGCTTAATCTGACAACAAATGGAAATATTTTAGCATAGCTACAGTGGCACACAATAAGAGTTGGAGCCACTCTGTGATGTTAATTCTGCTTGAGTTCACTCAGCTCACGAGCTGGCTGTTAGCAGAATAATGTGGATAAATGTTTTGTGGGCACAGAGGAGAAGGGCTGTGTCCGTGTCCGTGGGCGACAGACCTCCCTCCCCACCTCCCCATCCAATCGAAGGGTATTTACCATCACGGATTGGATTTTCTTGCTCAACCAGGGATTGGCTCAGACCACTGTGTTTGTTTTGTTGTTCATCCCTGGTGACTGTCAGTAGCACTTGGCTGAATAAACAGAGACTATTGATCAAATTTGAAGTCATTAGCTTGGCAGTTTAAATAGATGCTGGCCTATATGATTAGAACAAGGGAGTAACACATAGGCTGATACAGCTTTATTTGGAATAAAAGCCTTCTTTTCATAGAGTCCTGTTTGGTGCCATTCAGCTCCCAGTTTTGTGCCTCCCTTAGGTCACACAAGAATGAGACATTTTGCTTAAAATACCTAAAGTGAAGAGGAGAGGATGGCTTTGCTTGTGTAAGAGAGCGATAACACGGATACAACAGGGATCCGCTGAACTTTGGTACTAATTGGAGATCAGGTTTGGAAGAAGGTGGTGCTACCATGAGGTTATTGGTTAACCACATCCAGCGAGGGCATGCCCTGGGAGGAATCCTGCTCCAGGCCCCCAGCTCCAAAGCAGCAGCAGTGTTTGATTGTCCCTCTCTTTGCTGCTCGGCTGAGAGACACACGGCTGTGAGATCTGCGTGTTTACACCCAAACACCGCCGGTGGTTAATTACTTCTGAAGGAGGTAGTTTCCTTCTAGTGGCTGCCATCATGCCATGTGCCTGACAGCCTTCTCCATCGTTTGAACATTTTGGATGGAGCATTTTCCTGAGGGAGTTCTGGAGTGCTCTGAGATCCCGTTCCAGAGGATGGGCAGCGCTGTGTGAATGCCCCGGCACGGAGCAGCGCTAATCTCCTTCCTGCCAGCCCGGTGCCCCTGAGTCACAGAGCTGTGTGTCTGTCCCTCGAGAGCGTGCACATTCAGCACCGGGATGCACACGGATTGACCCACATTTCCTCGGGCACAGCAGCAGTCACGTGCAGCTCATTGCCAGGAAATCAGATGAGAACTGATGTAACTCAGTTCATCCAGCATTTGCATGGCCCGGGCCAAAGTGCTTTTAGGGATTTACCACTTGTGTGACTAATAGGTGATTAGGTGGATTGGAGGGAGTGTGTCTACGTGCTTCTTGTAGACAAGACTTATCCTGTAACAATGGCAGCACCAAAAGAAGTCTCTTACACATCATTCTCTCATTGTAGTTTTTAAATGGGACTGGTTATTAAATCAGATTTTCTTCCTCTACGTAAAAGCTTTCATACTAATTCCTTGGAAAGTTTGTTACTTAGGGATGTTTTCCCTGTCACAGCTGGACAAATGTCCTGTAGAAGAAAACAATGATTCAGTCCTGGGATTAATAAAAAGAAAAAAGTAGGTGAATGAATGATAAAAATTTGGCTTCACAAAGCTATTAATACCTCTGTAATTGCGGTCTTTTTTTGGAACAAGCCTCGTTTCTGTCCCGTTCTCCTTCGCCTCTGCCACAGCTTCCTTATTCCTGCACATCCACTTGCAGTCCCCCTCCTTCCCAGTGCCACCACTGTCACCTCCCCACATCCCTCCCTGGGTTCAGCAGGGTTGGCACAAGGCCAGGGCTAATAAGCCCAGACGAGCTGATTCCCTGGCAGGTGTCCAGGTGGCTGCTCACCTTTTAGCATCAGTGCCCTCCACAAACATTGGTGTTTGGGGCTGCCTTGGGTTTTTCATTTGTAAACAAGGAGAGTTTGAACTGAGTTCTCTGAACAACTGAAAAAATAGACATAAAGACAGAGGAGAGCGATTTGTAGCCTCTTGGGTGGATGTTGGAAGGGATTATAACGGGCTGAATAATCAGAAAACAAGCTACTGGAGATTGAAAAAAATTCCAGGAGTTAAAAACAATATTGTAAAACAGCTAATGTACCTGATTCAAAATGAGAAAGAACGCCAAGAATTTAATTTGGGCAAACACAATTTTTCTTCTCACCTCCTGTTTTTAAGCTTTGCACCTTTATTTTAGCTTTTGTATAGGAAGTTAAAGTAATTGTTCCATTTTGTAGCTCAGCACTTAATCAGCCTGAATTATTTTTATAAATTTTACCTGGATGGTCAAGGTGTCATTTTTTCCCATTTTTTTGCACGTGTCTCTTGAATCATCTGGAATCTGATGGATATAATTTGAATATGGAATGGTAATGAAGACAAAAATAGATGTGTGCAAGAGCTGGTAACAAGGAAACCATCAAGAAGAGAAGTCAGTGGAATGTTTAATTCCATCTAGTGTGGGCAGTTTTCCCCCTAAGACATTAAAGGCGTTTATACCTCAGTATTAAGATCCAAGTTAGGATCAAGACTTCATTTATTATGGGCTATTAGGCTCTGCCACTTCTTTCCAGCACCAACTTCATCTTGATGATCCATATGTTTGTTATCCTCAGGTTGATAACGACAGCCCAGGGAGCTCTGGGAATCAAGAATTACTTGGGAATGAATTCCAGCTGGTTCAGTTTTTGCCTGGCCACTCTCTAAGTAGCCTAGAACAAAATGAACTCACGGTTCTGGGCTTTTGTGCTCCCTTAACTCTTAGTGAATATGGACTTTCAGTGCCCTGATTTTTAGGTCAGCACTCGCTCTGGGTCGGTTCAGAAGGAGCTGCTCCATCTCGTGTTCGTTACCATCCTGACCGCAAAGCAAACAGCAGCTCTGAGAATAAGGAAGGCAAAAGCTGTAAGAGCATGAAAAAGTTTCTTTGGCAGCAAGGCCCGTGGCTTTGAAAAGGTTTACATGACAAGACTTGAGGCATTTTACGTTTCTATCCAAACATGCCAGAAAGCACTCGGCATGCCTCAGTTAAAATCCAGGCATGGAAAACAGCGAGATGTGCTGGAAATCAGGGAAAGTTTCTGAGGCATTTGTTAACCTGAGGTATGTGATGGTAAAGCAGTGATACGGTGCTGATGCCTTACTTGAAAGAAAGAATGCTTTTCATTTACTTGCAAAAAAATTTGAGGTGTTGACTGTGCTTCTTGAGAAGTCATCCAGTACCTGCTGGAATTTGTCTTGGTAGCAGTTACTGAAGTTAGTAGTGCCAGAGGAGGTGCTTGGTAAGTGTTACTCTTTGCAATAGATTTTGAGCAAATTACAAAGATTGTTACAAGATTTCCAGTTATTGAAAAAATGCAAAATGAGTCTGGGTTATACTGAAATAAGTTAGGCCCTGTGCAGTGTTCTGAGGTTTCTTCTTTCTATGTATGTAGTAGCCTCTAGGCCAAATTTTCCTGTGGAATTTCTGTATTGAAAATTCTTCATTCAGTGGTTCAATATGAATGAAGAAATGTGGATTCTTGAACATTGCGACCACAGTGGTCATCAGTGTTTTTATACTTTTATTTATGAACTTCTAAAAATAACTCTGGCAGAATTTGTTGGTTTGTATTTTCAGTGGTTTTAAAACGGGGATTTTTTTTCCCCTTCATTTTGCTGGAAGTTAATCTCAACATCAGCGGCTTCCTGGGTCACTGAAGTGATTCTCTTGCCAGCTTCCTGCTCTTGGTTCACAAGGAAGCTTCAGTTTAACACTGAGTTGAGCAGTCCAGAGCCAAAGCTGTATATTGAGCACTAAGGCAGCATTCCATGTGGATTGTTTAACTACAGCTCTTTTACTGATACATTTAAGCCCCATGGGATGAACTAATAGTTTACATAGTTTAAAACTTACACATAACTTAACGCCATTAATTTTTTGAATAACAATGCTCTTGCTTTTGAGCAATCTACTTAGCACTTGATGAAAACCAGACAATTTTGTACTGTTCACTGAAATACCCCGTTTGGAAACTTTCGGTCCTGTAAAGTTGATTTTATACCTTATTTAATTGCAGTAAGATATCAAAGAAGTCAAATACTGGTTTTGTCTGGAAAAACAAATCTCAGTTTTAAATTGAGATTGAGAATGTGTTAAATTACATTTTTTTCCGC
Source organism: Tichodroma muraria (assembly GCA_013390105.1). NCBI lineage: Eukaryota > Metazoa > Chordata > Aves > Passeriformes > Sittidae > Tichodroma > Tichodroma muraria. The sequence continues at coordinate 333,464 of WAAG01089181.1, forward strand.
CTTTACAATAGTGCTTAACATTCAAACTACTTTGTTGAAATACTGACACTACCTGTATGTGAAGGAATGTAAATACCAGCCACTCTTTGGAGATACAAAACATATGTTTTATGTTTTAAACTGAGAAATCTGCTTTGTTTTAGGTTGGAAGTTGTAGACCTTTCGCTGTTTGACAAAAATTCAGTGTTTCTGTTGAACTGTTACTTGGCTGTATCTACTCAAACTTTGCCAAGATTTTCTGTACCAAGGTTTCTTCTTTCACAGGTTTCACGTGTCCTGCAGCAGCAGGTCAGGCTCCTTTCTGCTTTCTGCATTACAAGCAGCTGTTCTGAGGCAAGGCAATATTTGTATATTGAGCTGCAGATGATACAGGCTTAGAAAGTACAAAAGTTGTGTGTTGTGTTCCTGACATTTCAAAAGTGTTTTGCTCCGTGGACAGGACCCCAAGGCTGGGTCTGGTTTAATTGGTGTGAGTGCTAGTGCATTCTACTAATTGTAGTGCTCAGTTAAGCACCCGCAAATGTGTTGCTTCTGGTTTTGGTCTCTCGTTCGGCTTTTTCTCCTCTGTTATAAAGCAGCAGAGAGCAGTTGTGCAGGTTTTCGTCACGGAATTAGGAAATGAATGGCTTGTAAAAGCTCGAAGTCCATTAATTGGATGGTGTTTTGTGGGGCAAAAAAAGCTGCTGTTAGTACAGAAACATACTTGTAACTCGAATCTCACAAACTGCTTGTAAAACATGCAGTTGTAGTAGTGGTCTGAGTAGCCCCGGAGAGAATATCTGGGAAGAAGGAGAATCTAAATTTCTGTGTTTTATAGCGAACATAATATTTATTATTTGGAAAAGCCTTTTATGTACTGAATTAGTAAGCAAATTATCATCTGCACAGGAGAGTCCTTCTAGGCTTCTTTTTGGTAATGAAAATAAGGCGTTCAAGGCTTTATACCTTGAACTTATGAAAGTGAAGATNCACAGGCACTGTTCTCTGCTACAGGAGTGTCAGCTATTTCATACCTAATTTATGCCTCAGCAATATCTAAAGCATTCAGAGTTTATTTTTTATATTTGATTTTTAATTTAATGTTGTTTGCCTCACATTTGCCAGAGAAACAAATTCATATATCTGAACGTTTGGTTAGGATTTCTAGAAAGGACCTCTTATTACTGGGGCTCTGGGATTAGGGCTGGATTTGGGCTCAATCTCCAGCTCTGGCTGGGACAGTTGTGAGCAGTGTTGGGATGAGAACAGGGTCCTGTTAGGTGCTGACATTTTTAGGGATTTGAAAAAGATGCTTTGAAACCTCTGTGGTGTTAAAATATTACAAAATATTTTTGGCGATCTTAGTAAAATTCAGTTTGGAATCTGAGTTATGAGTGCATGTGGGTGGAGGAACATGTTTTTCATGCTTTAGGAATTTTTTTCCAGATGCTTTTGTGGGTCTTGGGTAACTATAAAAGCAAAGTATTGAGATTTCAGCATGGATTTATTCCTTAGTTTTAATGCAATTTAAGAGAATTGAGCCACATAGTTTCCTGGTGTGTTTTTAGCTTTATTTTGGTGATGATGTTGCACAGCTCACGTTGTGTCTGATCCAAAGTGTGAGCACAAGAATTTGCAAGGTGTGCAGTTAAGTCTGTCTGGATAGACACCACTTGCTTGGAAATATGAATTATTCAATGCAAGTGCATGTGGTTAGAGATGCAAAAGATTGAATAAGGGAAGAATTCCAGAGCTATGTTGATCCCAGTGACTGTAACTTGCACAGTGAAGTGTGGAGTAAATGAAAAGTCCATTTTGTGTTTCCAGCAGGAGTTTTTTCATTGAAATAGTTTTGTTTAGCTCTCAGCTAAGAGGTTGTATTTGCCCTGAGAACAGCATATTATTCTGTGTGGTTTTAAAAGCAATTTTGAGATTTTTACAGATATTCCTGTATCTTACTAGTGTATACAGAAGCTGATGCTGTAGTTGAAGCCTGAGTGTATCCTTTGTGTTCAGGGAATCAGGAGACTGTTTGGGGACACTTTAACAAAGCAAAAACTTGACTGAATTTGGGAAATCTCTCCTTACAAAATTATTGTCCCACTTGGCTGTGGTCCTGGCAGAATTATTGGTGGGGGTGAATGACTGAGTTTTAAAAACCATACAGTGGGGATAAATTTCATTATGTTCTGCTAACATATTTTCTGGTAAAGCTGTGTAAATGATGGGGTGTTCTTGGGAATGGCTGTAAAATGGTGATAGTAATAACTGACTTAGCTCTTAAATTCCACTTCTCATAGAAATGGGTTGTGTTTTGGACAAGTTTGGAGACAGTCAGCAAAGAGAAAGTGGAAGGGATGTGAGGGAATACAGAGCTTCAAGGGCATCTTGGTGACAGAGGGTCTCACTCTTGCCCCAGCGTCTCTGGCTGCATTTCCTACATCTGAGCAACCACTGCAGGGCCAAGAAGAACAATTAGCTGAAGGTGGTGAAGCAGCAGTCTATGGAAGGTTTGCCCTAAAAAATAAACTTTAAAAGAAAAAGCACCCATGGAAGTACAATTTGAGTGGCACGTGGGACAGGTAAACCCCATTAGCAGCTTCTGCTTTCAGAGCTGAGGCTGTGTCCTTAAGACTCAGGCATAAACTCGGGGTTTATGTCTGTCTAGGAAATGGGGAGCTGTGTGGAGAACATGACAAGGCTCTTGGCCGGGATTAGAGAGAAGCATTGCAAAGTCGTAAGAAAACTGAGGCAATAGCTGGGATTTAATGAAAGATTGAATCTGACAGGTAACCTTTATCTCAGGTGTTTGTTAGGGGTGAGCAGAGGGGGAAGAAGAGAGAAAAATTGGTATGAGGAATAACTGATAAGCTTATTCCCACCTCTGATTTGTGTGCATTTCTCAGATTCTGTACATCAGCATCGATTCAGCTTCCTACTGATCTCTTTTTTTTATCCTTGCAAAGTCCTTCAGCTGATTCCATAACTCTTCAGTGTTTCTCCAAGTTTTACATCTCAGTCAGTTAATTTTTAAACTTGCTTTACTGGTCTTGTGTTTCACACAGTCTCAGTTAACAGGGAATTTAATGATTCTTGTTGTTCCAACAGCCCTGTGCTGGGTTTTTCAATGATTTATATTATTGAGGGCTAAGTCAGCCCTTGCTGGTTGTATGTGAAGAGTTATTGTTGGAGAATTTTTCAGTTTGAGTAATTCTTAGGAATGGAGATGGAGCTCTTATGTTTTGTCAACTTGGTTTTGTTTGCAGTAGGAGAACTGCCTCTCATTCGTGACTGGTTTCTGCTTAGGTAGGATGGAATTTTGATTCCTGGCTAACTAGATACTTTAATGACATGTTAATGGACTAATAAAAATGGCTTTTTCTGGGTGTGTGGTTTTTTGAAGATCTCTTCAAAGTTGTCTAGTGTTTGCAACTGGCTACACGAAGCCAAGTTCCAACCCACGAGGAGATCATGCCTTGAAAAGAGGCTTTGATTTTTACTGCAGCCTACACAAAAGGGCCACAAAAAGGGTTCGTGTATCGACTCTAGCGACTCTTTGAGAATTGAGGGGTTTATAATGAAGCCTCGCTTTAATCTGGTAGTCAAGGTCTGGTTTAGCATGAGTTCAGGCAGAGCCTCCCAGTGTCGGGGCACGAACGCAGGGCCTGAAGTCGGAGGGGTCTCGGGGGTTTTTGGTTGGTTTGTGTCTCAGATTGCAAATCTCATTGGCACCACAATGCTGAGATTGTTAGTGAAGGCCACTCAGGGTGCATGTCAGGATGAAATTAGTTCCATACAGCTAATTGGCTTATTTGGCAAATGTAAGGGAAGGCTGTGCATTTGTTTATCTCTTTGTGCTCGCAGGCGCTGCAGCGGTTCGGGTTCGGTTACTGAGAAGTTAAAGCAGTCTGGATTTATGCATTTCAGTCTCGAGCAGGCGAAGAGAAAGACCAAAAGTATTCCTAAAGCAAACAAAAAATGACTAGAATAGAAACCTTGGCCTTTGTGGTGACAATTTAAAGTGCAATTTGTGAATAAAGTGGTGTATTTCAGTTCAGTGATGTGGCTAGCCGTAGAGAAACTGCATTTTTACACACTTCAGCCATCTTTCCTTTCCCATAAAACCATTTTTTGTACCCCACCACATATAAATGATTGTCATCCTTAAAAAAACCAGACATGTAAAACCTTCACGGGTTGTCTGGTAGTAGAAATAAATAAAACCAGACCTTATCTGCAGTAAAGTCTCATTTAAGGTTATGTGCAGAGGACACAACTGTAAGTAGAGTCATTCCTCAGGTTCAGAAGGGGTGGCTTGTGGTATTCAGAGTATTTTCCTATCCGCTGAACTGTTCGGACGAGACGTGATTTCACGTAAAATATTCAGCAAAGGTTTTAATTGTGGGCCATGAGCTTTGGGGTGTTGGAGCCTCATGTGGTATATAGCTGATGTTTGCTTTTTTCTCCTTTTTATGGAGAAGCTTTTTTCCCACTTCATGCACATTATTTTTGCCATGCAACCTTCCCAAAACCGTTTTTCAGAATGGTGGGATTTCTGCTGTGGAAACCAGGCTGTGAGCTGGCACACACAGGGGACTGTCCTGCTGGGGCATCTCCAACACAGGCTACCAAGTTCACAAGTCAAAACCTACGAAGACTTTGAAGCATTACCAGAGATATTTCCATTACTTGGATGCCTCAAATTTGACCTGCTTTGCAGCCTTTTTCATTTTCCAGTTGTGTGCAGTAACTTTAGTTCCATTTTATGTCAAGATCTTTATTACTTTCTATCCCAAAGCCTCATTGTTCTTCTTTGCTTCTATCTTAGAACAAACCAGCCAGCCTGTGGCGCTTGTAATGATTATGCTGCATATCTCTATGATTAAAGATGTTCTATACAGAAGGAAATATTAACTGAAGTCCTTTCTTCACCATCAGCCTGCTGGCCTGTGTTTATCTTCTGCCACAAAGTAAAATGAATGTATCCTGGAATCTGGCTGCCTGTTTGTACAAGCATGAATAATTAACCTGGAATATCCAAAGAAAGGCCAGCGATGGCTGAAAGGGGTGTTTGCCAGCATGGTTCACTGTGACCTCCCCCCACCTGCCTTTCCTGAGGAAAATGTGGACGTACTGCTGGTTTGTCTTGTCTTGTCTCCAAAATTAACTTGGATACTAAATTGAAGGCCATGGTTAGCTCAGATCGTATCCACATGTAAAGGTCCTTAATTTGAGCATGGAGGCTCCTACCTTTAACTTGCAAAGTGTGAATGAATGCAGTCCCAGGTGCACATTTGCCTGCTGTTTTGCATTGGTACAGGCTGGGCCTATGGAATATTTTCATCACTTGCCTTATTTACGTTACTTCCCCCCCAGGAAAGTGTGTCCTTTGTACACTGTGCAGCTGGAAACACTTGTAACATCTTAGCAGTGTGCAATGGGATGGGGTGTGTTGGGAGTTGGACTCTCTGATCTTTATGGGTCCCTTCCAAATGGAGACATTCTGTGGTATATGGGAATAAATGTGGTGCTGGTGCAGAGTCAGGCTCTGTTTACTTGGGAATGTTTGAAATGGTTCCTCTCCCAGGCTGTTTTTCTGTGCCTCCCTGCGAGTGCTGCCCTTGCTGCAGGATGGTGTCTCGGGGTGAATTAGCATCTTTCTGATGCAATTCTCAGCTGGGTTGTTCAGACACTGGTGCCACTCCGTGCTCTCCTCGCTGTACCAGTCCTGCTCCTGCAGCACCTCCTGAACCACAGCAGATGATTCATTTCTGTTTGGAGGCAGGGTGGACAACCAGGGCCTGGCAGAGGAACCTCTCAGCTCACTCAAGTTACATCCCCAGGGTGAATACTGACTTTGTCTAAGGCTCGTCCTTTCTTCACCTCCTGCCAAATATGCTTTCACACTAGCACTTCACCCAGCTGGCTAATTTGGCCTTTGAAATTATCTCAATAGTGTCAGGTACTTAAAAAAACATTCCCATCCCTTTATAAATATTATAATCTAGATGTAAAGGCATTGTTTCGGTGTTGTTTGGGATCTGTTGTATTAAAAAAAGAAGTTCTTCAGAGCCATGCAACAATCTGGAGTGGAGCATAAACAAATCCTGTGTCAGGCTGAAACAAGTTGGTTGACTTTGAGGAGGCAGAATGTAAATACCCAAGTCAGGAGAATTAGTACCTTTTGTAATGTTGCAACAAATGCAGGCAGATCACTCCTGACAAGCCCAGAACCTTTCTTGTTTAAAAGAAAGAAAAACTAAAAACACTTTGGAAAATGGGCAAAGAGGGGATTTGGGCAAGGCCTGGGCAAAGAGCTTAGGGTCTGTCTCATTCTCCTAAACCCCCTCTGAACCAGGGATAAAATTAATAACTTTTCAAGCCTTTGTAGCTAAACCTACCCAACTCCATGAATTTGGGGCTTGAAGTAGCAGCCATCAGGTCCTCTCCTGCTGGAGACGATGTGTTTAAGAAGGAAATGTGGCGCAGTCCCAGCTTTGCACAGCAGGGAGGGGCTGTCTGCTCTGCTGCTGGCACCGTTTCACATCCAAGTCTCCCGTTGCTGACCTTTGCCACCTGTTTTTTTACTGGAATTTAGAAATCTGTGGTTTTTAAGTGATACAGCTCTTGCAAATATTTTTTGCTCTAGTGGGTTTAACATGCAAATAGTGGAACAGAGCCAATGGTCCATCTCGGGCAGCCTGATTCTGGAGATTGCTCCATAAAGGTTTATTTCAGCTATTAACTTTTGTGCCAATATTTTTCTTACAAGAAAGAGTAATAATTTTTGCAACCGAAAATTGAGGGTTTCACAGGCTGCGAGTGGAAAATTGGCAGCTGTGCTCATCTACTGTAGACTGAAAGGCTGGGGCAAAGGGAAAAGAGTTAAATGAAAAATATAATTCTTCAATAATAGCTTTAGAAAATTATGCTGCTATTTTGAAAGCACACCTGAAATACAGGATAAAGGTAATAATTATATGGACAGACCATATGCAGAAAGTTACAGATGTTATCCTTCCCCAGCTCAATAAATTATTCTTAAAATTGGGGATGGCAAAGTAGAGTTACTTGATTTTAAAAATCTCACAGGAACTCTAGAATTCCTTTTGGCTGGTACTAGCATGCTCAAGTTCTGATTTTACTTGTACTTAGTCTCTCTTTCTTGGGTAGTTTTTCCTCTGAAACACTCACAACAGGAAAAGGAAATTAAAGGTTGCTCTGTCATGCTTCCACAGAGCAGCGGATGGTGAGTCTCTTATCCTGTGTTGTTTCAAATTGAATTGCCATGGTCCTGCACATTTCTCTTTTTGGTCAGTTGTTTAAAAAAAAATACAAGAGAAGTTTCTCTGATTATACAGTTTGCCAGTGTAAGAAAAAAGTAATTTTTAATCCATTCTAAAAATACTTTCCTGGTGTGGCTGCTTTAATCATTACAAAGAGGGAGGATTTGTGTATTTTTTTCTGTGAGTTTCTGGGTTAGATAGTGGATTTCTTTGGTCTGTTTGCTTGACACGTGAGGTGAGGCAGTTTCTTTTCTGCTGCCTGTGTTACACAGGGAATGTTTCTCTGGAAATGAGAGGTGGAATTCTAGTAGAAGTATATAAAAATAAATAAATAAAGCATGTGTTCCTTTACACCTTCCCTTTCTCCAGTATAGAATTACAGTGAGACTGAGGGTAAGTCAGGAAGAAGTGGGGATGGAGATGAGAAGGGGAAATGGCTCATACCTGGGGAATTGGCCATTGATTATCTTCTGAGCCTCCATTCTCATGCTGAAAGATTTTTTTTTCCCACTGGGGAAAGAGACTCCCTCAACAGTAATTAGGTCTTTTATAGTTACCTTCCTTTCTTGGATCTTAGTTTGAGATAAGTTAGAGCTCTAATATTTTCCTCTTTGGCTCTGGAGTTGTTTTTCCTGGCCTGTTAGAAGAGTTTAATGGATACTAAACAACTTGGATTGCTGAGATCCTACTGAGCAGTCCTTATGGAAAAGCAAAATTAGACTTGTCGCTGGTAATAGACCTGGTAGAAATGGAGATTGATGTGAGTTTCCTCTTCTAATTTTTTCTTAAACTGCTGTGCTGGTGAGTAGAATTGGAGAGAGGGAAACAATGTCTCTCTCATTTGTGGCCCTTTCGAAGGAAAACATCTTGATGCAGATTTTTTTGTCAGTATATTTATTTTTCTCCTGCATGAGGCCCTGTCATACTTATCCCCAAACCTTTGTGTATTTACAGATTGCTTCTGCTGTTGCAGAATTTCTGCCATGCTTTGTTTCACCATGTATCCACACTTTGTGTGCAAGGAGCAGGAGGTTGCACTGCATTTGATGGGACTTAGCGCAGAGGTCTCTTCCAGGAATCCCAGAACTGTTCTTTGTTCAGAAAATGTTTAGCCCTTGTTCTAAAATGGATGGATTCTGAAACAACAACAAAAATCTGATTTAGCATTTGTGTAAACATGAAGTAAAGAAAATTAGGAGGTTTTAATGCAAAAGGATGTTCATTAAATCTTCTGTATGTTGTAACAATAGAATTAAAGCAGCAAATATAAAGCCAAATTTATATGTAAATATTCCAATCCCAGATAAAGAAAACAATGCTCATATTTAATATTTAGGTGGTTTTCTATTAATTATGATCAGGCATTTAGCTGATATGATTACCAGAAAGCTTGTTTTTTACAGTTTTAAGATTTCTTTATCTGCTCTTTTGTTTTGCAGTATTATGTGCCAAGAATCTCGCAAAGAAAGATTTCTTCAGTAAGTATGTCCTAATTGTGTAACTTTCTGCTCTGGATTAATCAGATTTATTTGGAGATGGTGCATTACTGTGGAGGCTCATCTGTGTGTGTCATTTGCACTGCATTACTGCATGAGTACAGGTTACTCTGAGTTGTAGATTGTGTGGATTTCAGGGTTGGAAGCACTGAGGGCTCACATGACTGATGGAACCACAGGCCAGGCTGCTGCTCACAGCTCTGTGCTGGGGGGTACCAAGAGCATCCACCTCAAACACAGGATTTGCTAAAATACTTTTAGGATAATGTCCTTTCTTGAGGGATGAGCTTCTAATGGTGTTGTCTTGGAAGCAGCAAAACAAAGGACTGTGTTTAACAGCACCTTTTCCTTTCCACAGGACTTCCTGACCCATTTGCTAAAATAGTTGTGGACGGGTCAGGTCAGTGCCATTCCACTGACACTGTGAAGAACACGTTGGACCCCAAATGGAACCAGCATTATGATCTGTGAGTTTGTTGTAAAGCCATAAATAAACAGTATTCCAGAGGTTTGCCTAGTGAATAAATAGCGCAGGATTGGCACTGCAACTTCATTTTGTGTTAGCAAGAAGAGTCACATTTCATAGAATCTCAGAACAATTTGTTTGGAAGGGACCTTAAAGATCATCCAGTTCTACCCCCTGGCATGGTCAGGGACACCTTCCACTGGATCAGGTTGCTTTCAGCCTGGCCTTGCACTCTTCCAGGGATGGGGCAGCCACAGCTTCTCTGGGCAATCTGTGTCAGGGCCTCAGCACCCTCACAGGGAAGAATTTCTTCCCAATATCCCATCTAACCTTGCCCTCTCAAGGAATGATTTTTTTTCAAGAGGAAACTCCTTGTTAATAAAGGAGTGGTACTTTGCTTTTAGGTGTTGAAATTTGGAGATACTTGTGTGGCAGGAACACAGCACAAGGGCTTAGTGAGTTCTCCTGGAGCAGTGCCATCCAGCTTTTACAGAAAATTCTCCTTGTTGGAATGATTTATTTTCTTCAAATTGTTAGAACCATAAATTCTGAAGTTTTGTACGTTAATCGACTTGTTGTTTAGCTTTTAATGAGGCTGGCTGTAGTTAAATTCATGCTGCAGCAATATCAATTTCCCATGCTGTGTGAAATCACTGTGCAGTAATTCATTAATAACAGCATTTTGGGCATAAGCACTTGTGTATTTATAATAAAGAGGCATGACCGATGTACTAAAATGTGTCAAAATTTGTACCAATTACAACATCAGTTCTGTGGAGTAAAAAGAGGTTATTATTTCTAAAATTACTCTTTTAATGTGTATCTTTCTAGATACGTTGGGAAAACAGATTCCATAACCATCAGTGTATGGAACCATAAAAAAATCCATAAGAAACAGGGAGCTGGTTTCTTGGGGTGTGTCCGACTCCTCTCCAATGCCATCAGCAGGCTAAAAGATACTGGATGTAAGAGCAATTCCTCCCTGGTGTGACCAAGAGCCCTCCATGTCTTGTACCTGAGTACAGGATAGTGTTCCCACCCAGCCCTTCCCAGGGTTGATTTTTCCAATTCTCCTTTGCAGACCAGCGTTTGGATCTATGCAAACTCAACCCCACAGACACCGATGCTGTCCGAGGCCAAATAGTGGGTAAGAATGATCCCAGCTAAATTCCATCTGCTTGGTAAATATCCATAGGGAAAAACTCCTCTAGTCACTGCTTCTGTGCCTGTTCTGTGCTGTTTCTTCTTATTTTACTGGGATTAAATTACATAACCTGAAAATTTTCATTGCACTCCTATGCAGGAGTTTGTTTCCTCTCAGCTGATGATGGGAAATAACATGAAAAACAGGGAATGCATCTGGCAAGGCTTCTGCTGCATCTCTGGAAGGGTGAATGTCACTGTGAAATGATGCATTTGGGCAAGGTGACAGGCAGAGGGAATCTTTGGTGTTAAAAAAGGATGTGGAGGAGTTAAAAGACGTTTTACAAGTTGCTGGTTTGATACCTTTGACTCATACAAGCCATTTCCAAATTTCAACAAGGCCGTGCTCATTTTACAACAAATTTACCCCACGTTTTACTGCCCCCACCAACCCCAGCTTTTCAGTGATATAAAAATATATTTGGCAAACTCCAAATTCTCACCCTAAGGTGACATCTAGTGGTGAGCAATTTTCTTCCAGCTTCCCTTTCTGGATCCTCATGAAACCCAGATGCAGAACCTGACATGTTTGATATTTGCAGAAATAAACTCAAGTTTTGAGGGGATGACTCTCTGGTTTCTCTTCTGCTTTTTGAAAAATTAGTAATGCTTTAAGAGAATAGAAGGAATTTTGGTAAGTGATGTGTTCTTGTGTGTAGGATAGAGTTTTCCTTAATATTTTACCCTGTGTAATTGTGGAGTTTTTTTGCTTTTTGCTGTTTTTTAAGAATGCAGTTTTTCTTTTATTGTCCTGAGTTTGTGTTTTCTTCTTTCAGTCAGTTTACAGACACGGGACAGAATAGGCACAGGAGGTTCTGTAGTAGACTGCAGAGGGCTTTTGGAGAATGAAGGGTAAGGATTGTTTTCTTTACACTAAATTAGAAAAACGGTTTATGTGTGGAAAGACTATAGCTAACATTAGAAAATCAAGTATCAGTGTGACTACTATATTTTCTGGGAATGTATATCAGGCAGTAAGGTTATTAGGCTAAACTTAGTAACGCCTGATTTTTTTTTTTGTTACCAGTGCTGAGAAATTTGGGTATAAGAAAATGGCGCCTCTTGGGTTAAAAATTGCAGTACTTGAATTTGTGGGGAGTGAGAAACAGTTATTTCTGCATTCACTTCTCTTGTGATGGAAACTCTTGAAGTTTCCCCATTTTCAGAACGGTTTATGAAGACTCCGGGCCGGGGAGGCCGCTGAGCTGCTTCATGGAGGAGCCGGCCCCGTACACGGACACGACGGGAGCGGCGGGAGGAGGCGGCTGCCGCTTCCTGGAGTCTCCCAGCCAGGACCAGAGGCTCCAGGCCCAGCGGCTCCGCACCCCCGAGGTCAGAGCTCACGTACAGACACCTCAGAACAGGCCCCACGGCCACCAGTCACCTGAGCTACCTGAAGGCTACGGTGAGTGTCCCACAGCTGGAAAGCTGGAAGGGTTTCGTTTATCCAAAGACGTCACAAAAAGTTCCTCCCCTTTCAATGCGTCGAGGTGTTTTGCCTGTTGGAACAAGCAGCGTCCACGTGCGTCTCATTCTGCGTTTTGGAAAAGGAACTAAGTGCAGATGGGAGTTTGAGATTGGCTAATTAGCAGCTGGCTACGCCAGGATACACTGAGGGGTTGATGGTAAATTAAACATGAGGTTGTGGTATGATGCTGTTACAGAAAATTCACTGCTAATCTTGGCTGTGTATCTAGGGAGAACGAATGTAAAGAGCTCTTTAAACTAGAGCAGTAATGCTATTTTTTCCTTCCCCCTTGGCATGATGTGTAGGTTTGAGCCCACATTTGAGAGAAGATCAGGAAAATATATAAAAGCAACAAAGAAACCAATAGCACTGAAGATGAGGGAGGATGAGATTAAGGAGAATTTAAACCTCAGAAAAGAGCACACCAAATCTAGGAGTAAAGAAATCTAGTTTGGGGATTTGGATTGTCTCAAAATCTAACAATAAAAATACAAACTAAAACGTGCTGGTGCATGGATCTGTGAGTTTCAAAAGAATGTTGAAATGTGTAGTCAGAGTAAATTTGACAAGGACAAAACAGTCCATGCTGCAAGAGATCAGTGTGATGGCTCCAGTACTTTCTCCTAGGAGGAAAATATTCTAATGTCTTTAAACTGTTTATTTGGCAATTTTTTTAAGATTTGTGATTTAGAATAATCTTTCTGCCTATTTTATAGAGCAAAGAACAACGGTACAGGGACAGGTTTACTTTTTGCACACACAGACTGGAGTGAGCACGTGGCACGACCCAAGGATACCAAGGTGTGTATTTATCGTTAAAAGTCAGGGGGGTTTGGTGTGTATTTGTGTGGCAGGATGCTGGATTTATAAGAGCACTAATCTGTGAAATGGCCTGTCTGAATTCAAAGGGAGAGCTCCCAGCAGAGGAATAGTTTGGGATGTTTCTAGTTACCTTTTCATCAAACACTAAGGATTATTACTCTTTTTGAACAGAAGAATTCTTTACTTGTGAGTCACGTAAAGCAAAAAGCAAAAAAAAAAAAATGTAGCCCTTCAGGAATTCCTGTTTGACAAATTCTTCCTAAAATGTTGATGTGGCTATTTTTGGTGAAGCTACAAATTTCTGAATCTTACCTACATTTTTTTTTGTACGAAAATAGTTTGGACTGCAAATTGAAGAAAAACCTGATTTATTTCTTAAAATAATTGTTTCTTGAGTATTCAACTTGTAACTTCTGTTTTATTAGTGCTCACTTGTGTATAACTGAAGGAGGAATTACTTGTTATTTTTAAACTTGAAATGGTTTGAGGTTTTTTATGCTTTAGGCCGGTGGTCTGCAGCTAGAAAATTTGAATCCTTCACATGATTAATTTAGTAAAGCCTCTTTAAACCTTAACCTACAGTTAATCCAGGTCTTTGTGAGTAAGGTCTGGTGCTCTTCCTGAGTAGCTCTGAATCTGGGCTGTTTCATGGGCCACCTGCACACCAGATTCAAGAGTGAAGTTTGTAACTCTCAGCTGCTGCACTGCCTGGATAATAGAGGAATGTGGTACAGGATATTAGAAAAACGATATAAAGTAGTGCAGGCAAAAGTGGTGATAAAAGCTCAGTGTATGGAAGGAAATGAAAAATAAAGCTGAGAGAGAGAGAGAGAAAATAGCTGATTTTAGATTAGCTGGTATTGTTGGTAGGAGAAATGACAGTGATTGTTCATTTGTGTCAGTCATGTCAGGCTTGTGTGCTCAAAGCCTTTGTGTCTTCTTCAAGTGATGCTGGTCACCCTAGTGAAAGGTGTTGCTGCTCCTCTCCCCAAATCCTCGAGTCAGGGTTTCAGGAGCAGCAATGGAAGTGGACACAGCAGTGTCTTGTGAGTCACAGGACACATCTAGTTCAGTTAAAGGTGACTTCTCTGCTACCAGCTTGTGGTGCAAAAACCCAACCTTGGCATGAGGCAGATGTAGGTTAAAACTTGCTGTAATCAGATCTCTGCAGGACTTTCAGATGCACAGCTGATCCCAGCAAATGGTCCCAACCATAATCTCCTTTAAGGAGCCTAACAAGGGCTTGTCTGTCTGCCTGTGTGTCACTCACTGTGACACTAAGGCACCTTCAGTGTACAAAGCATTTCTACCTTTCTAAAGCCTCTCAATTAACTCATTTTTACAAATGTGGCATGGTTAGATTTAGGTGACGAATTGCATAGAGTGGTGTCTTTAGCCCTGAATCCATGCCAGTTGTCTAAAGAATACTTTATTTAACAATAGGTTTTCTGCCTAAAAATAATCTTCAGGTTTCCTTCCTTCCTTTTCTTGCCACTCTTGGTGCTTTCCTCAGTTAGGTGGCTGGAGCCTTAGGTATTTTCAATGTTTTAAGGTGTAAATACATTCTATGTATTGAATTCAGACACTGCCTGGAAGTGAGTGACTGCCTTTAGCAGCACATAGAGTAATATCTGAATTTTATAGGGTGAATGGGGTGAGTGAATGTGTTGCTAAAGCCTTACTCTCAGTGGTTTTTCAGTCAGATAGTTAGGATTCTAACCTTAACCTAATTAAAGAGGTGATTTTAATTTTTTTAAGTGATCTCAGTATTTGGTTGCTTAACTTCAGATGTGCATTAACATCTTGTTTGTTTTTCACTTTAGAGACCTTAACAGTGTGAATTGTGATGAACTGGGACCTTTGCCTCCAGGCTGGGAAGTCAGAAGTACAGTTTCAGGAAGAATATATTTTGTAGATCATAACAACAGAACCACACAATTCACAGATCCACGACTACATCACATCATGAAGTAAGAGCTTTGCCTGATAAATAATTCCTGTCAGGTCTGGGAGTCATGAGGGGCTGAAACCCTGGATGATAATTGGGGAACAGATGCAGCCAGTGCTGTAGTCAAGGTCCAAGCATTGGTTCTCAGTGCTGGTTTTATCTAAGTTTTTTGATGAGACTCTTCAGAAGGGTTTTTACTCTGCTCTGCACAGTTCTGGAATTGCTGGGGTGTGGGGTAAAGAGTCTGCCAGGGGTTCCCCAGCAGTCAGCTCATGTCTGTCTGGATGAGCAGTTCTAGCTCTGTGCTGGCTGTTCCAGATCTGGACTAACTTCATGCTCCCTTGAGCTCCAGACAATGGGAGTGTAAAGCCAGCTGGAGTCTGGTCAACGGGTGCTGTGCACAGCCAGTTTGGGTTTAGCAGGATTTAGTAAGCTCAAGCTCTGCATCATGGAAAGGCAGCTGAACTGTTGTGGAACTGACCCTGGAAGCAGCTTGGCAGTGCTGCTTGTGCCCAAGACCAGACTTCTTCCTGTGCTTGAAGCCAGCCGGGGAATCTCTGTATCTAAAAAATAATTGCTCTACAACCCAAATAAAGCACTTGATGGATAAGGATAGTTGAGTGTATGAAGCTGCAACTATTTGGGACAAGTATATCTTTCTCTCTTAACAGCCATAGATACAGTATGTACTGTCAGGAATCCCCAGCCTCATTTTGCTTGGAGCTGGAATAAAATCAGTTGCAGCTGTTAGACAGTTCCCTATATAAAGCTGTTGTTTGTTCCATTAGAGATCTCTTTCCACGTTGCACTCTTGAAAGTTCTCTCTGTGTGGGAGAATACCACACAAACTTTAATTACTTCTCACTCAGCAATCAGCAATCATGCTCTGGAGCCTTCCACAGTGCTTTACCATATAAAAACAGTTCAAAAATGCTGAAACTCTAAGTATCTGTGTTCCTTACATCCCTGGATTTAGTGTAATGATGGTACAGAAGTATCCAGCTGAATACACATTTCACTCCATGTTCCTCTTAGAGAAGCTTAGTCATTTCTTCCATCATTGTTTTACATATTCCTTATTGTTATGTGTCCAGAATAAATATTGTCCTTTTTTTCTCCAAGCCATCAATGCCAGCTAAAAGAGCCCAGCCAGCAGCCTCTACCAGCTCCAAATGAGGGATCATTGGAAGAGGGTGAGGAGTTGCCTGCACAGAGATATGAAAGAGACTTGGTACAAAAGTTGAAAGTACTTAGACATGAGCTCTCTCTTCAGCAACCTCAGGCTGGTCACTGTCGCATTGAAGTATCCAGAGAGGAGATATTTGAGGTATTTGATTGATATTTTTTTACTGCTAACAGCAGCTTTTGTTACTGAAGAGTTAAGTAAAACTGATCAGTGATTACAATAACTTTGCTTCACAAGCACCCACCACATTACAGAGTTGTCATTGAAATTTGCTTCAGATTAGCACTCAAACAGAGTCGTGTTTTCTGTAGTTCAGTAACAATCTATGTATTACAGAAATGCAGAAATCTTAATTACAGTATTAGAGAAATCTTAATAGACTTAATTATAGGAAGGAAATAAAATAGCTGATTGTACAAATGCACATACAGGAGTCCTATCGTCAGATAATGAAGATGAGGCCAAAGGACTTGAAGAAGAGGCTTATGGTGAAATTCCGAGGAGAGGAAGGCCTGGACTATGGAGGAGTAGCAAGGTGAGATTTTGGGGGTTTTCTGACACCTCTTAACTGTAAAGTTGCCCTTTAAGTGCCCCATGGTTGATACCATCCCCTTTCAAGTTACCTGTTAATGGTGTATGTTAATTATTTGTGGTCTAGATATAGACAGTGGCAGTAGTTTCACTCTTTATATGGTAGGCTGGAAAGTGGAAGCTTGTAATTTAACAGTTGTCCCACTGCACGTTACAAAAGTATGATCAACTGAAATTGTCAGGTCTCTCAGGGAGTCTGTAGACCCTGAAGTCAGATCCAGATCACAGGAATGGTTTTGTTAAACACACCTCTCTGATTTCCCACAAATGGATTGCAGGAGGGTAGGGGTTCCTTTTTGTTATGTCTCAGCCGCATTCAGGAGAGTTCTCTGATCTGTTGGAGCAGGAGTGGAGATGAACTAATCCTAAACAAAAGCTAAAATTTCAGCAAGGACTTGCCTCCCTCTTGAAAATGACAATAATTCCCTGTGGGTCGCATCAGATCTGAAATTCAGGAGTTGATTTAACATCACTGAAAAAACGCTCACCTTCGTGGTGACTCAGAGTTGTGTAAATTCATGGAGAAATTTCTCAAATCCACAAAACCTGCCCACTTAGGTGTCTTTCAGTGATCAATCCCTGGACAAAGAAAAGAAGCTGGAACATTCAGCCTTGGGTGTCTCCACTGTTGACATCCTGTTGCCCTGATGCCTTTCATAATTGCCCATTAGTTGCAACTGACTCTTCCAGATCAGTACAGCTCCACTTTTAAGCATTACAATTATTAGTTCTCTCTGAATATTTTGGACCTGGGAAGGGTGTCCAAATTTAACTATAAAGGGGTATTTGTCATGGTGACTTGGGAGGCCAGAAATAGCTTTAGTTCTGCTCCTTGTGTGTTACTGAGGTGAGAGAATTTACCCAACCCCTCCCTTTAATGCACTTGGTCTCTGTCCCTTCTGGCCTCTGCTGGAAGCAGTCACCAAGCTGGCAGAAAAATAGCTTTTCTGAAGATCCCCAGTGATTGAGGTGATTCTAATCAACAGATTTTTTTAGTATTTCCTTATACTGTACAGGTTGCAGAGAAACAGATCTCGTAGGCTCCAAATAGCTGAACTCTGGACAAAGGCAGGATTTTATTGGAAGCGTGGCTTGTTCAGACTCAATTAGTTGATGGCATTGTCTAACAGCTTGCTGTAGCTTCACTAATTGATGTTAATCCCTTCAGTGCTTCTAAACTAAACCAAGTCTGCCCTGAGTGGAGTAGGACATTGTGGGATTTTAATCACACCCTTTCTGATTTTG